>BDDA01000372.1:48823-73822 GCA_001662385.1 Chlamydomonas asymmetrica | reverse complement strand
TAGGAAGCCATGCGACGATGGGGGCAGTCAGGAGACGATGGATCGGAGACCAATCGCAACCAAGACTGAAAGTGCGCAGTAGCAAAAGCGGACTTGACCATCGAAACGTCAATAGGATGAAATTGTGCAATGAGCTGCCAGTGGTCGGGTTGCCCCTGCTGCATGGATGCGAGCTGCATGCATTGCATCGATCACAGTACGATGCACCGTATCACACCCCGGCAGAACTCCAGCACGGTTTTCAACTGCGTGCGTTGTCGGGTACATATCTGCTTTCCCCCTGATCTTACTGATGCATTCCTCAGTCCTCATTGCCTGCTGCGTGTGCCTGAGCAGGACCATTACTCATACATACTGCATGGTGGCCACACCCATCCCCTGATGGCGTGTGCTGACCTGCCGTAGGACCGGCTGGGGGCGAAGAACGTACCATGCCGTACCATACGAAGCCGGCACGTTGCAGCACATTCACAAGGCACCTGTGGGAGGTGCAGCCTACCGTGAACCCACTTGACCTGCATACCGTACAGTGCCCACGCTGTACTGCGGTACAGCAGCGCTGTGCTGCCCATTCGCCAAGAAATCATCGGCCACAGAAGCGCTGCTGTGAGTGCTGAACTGCGGATGACACGTGTTCCTGCCTCATCGGCTGCCTCATGCGTGCGATGAGGCTTTCAGGCTTGGACAGCTTGTGAGGCAAGGCAGTGGGGAAAGCGATTACAAACGAGCAACACAACGCATTGGGCAGGTCGTCCACGGTGCGCATACGCTGCTGAGCGCATCAGTAACGTAGGACTGTACCACAATAGGCAGCAGGGCGTGAATAGCAGCAGTTCACAGTGTTGAGTGCCTAACTGGAGTATCCAACCGGGCAGCACAGCAGCTGGTGGCAGTGACAGAGGCTTGCGGGCTGCTCAGTGGATTTGGGCTGAGCAGCCGGCACCATTTTGTATGCAACGCAGCCGGCCTGGCACCGGACAGAGTTGATGGACGATAACCCAGCGATATGGATGGGGGTTGACCAGGTGCGGGGACAGAGAGGTGTGCCAAGCGAAGTAAGGTGCGCTCAACGCAAATCAAAGCAAGATCGATTCATGAGATGAATGGGAGACACAGCAGGTTCCATGACAGGTGGCGATCAAAGATGTCTGGAAGGACGATCGGCGGTTGTGCGATAGGCCGCAGTACACACCTGACAGGCTTAGCGTGCACTGCACACGCCACGGATATGGTACTGAATGGGATTTTGTGGAAGCCACAGCAACTTAAATCCAAGTGCTGCTGTTGCTGACGCGCCATACGGAAAATCGTTGCGCATAAGAAGGAATTCGAACATGAGGTACGGAGCCGGTGGGTGTGCTTGAGCACAGGGTCTGCGCTGTGGCGTGGTCAACCGAGCCTGCATGGGCGTGGATAGCGGGGAGGAGCATGGCTGCGAGGCTGATCAAAGGGAAAGAAGCACTGGAAAGGGGGGTGGGGTCAAAAGAAGCATATCGCAATCAATCATGAGAGCACGCGCAGCAAACGTACCGTCTATGCGGATGAGCACCGAGGCTTTATCAGAGAGCGGCTATCGCTGACCGGCGAGGATGCAAAAGCGGGCTCGTAGGACGGTTGACGTCCGCATGGTATCACATCAGGTTTATTGCGCACACCATGCAGCAGGCACGGTGTTTGGCGGGGCATGCTGGAAATAAATGAACCGGATCCAAGCTGCGGCCGCCATGCGATGTGCAACAATCGTTGCAAACACCGGCACGCAAAGGGCCTTAATTGAGAGTGGTAGGAGAGAAGGTGGTTGTGCATACATCAGTATGCACAAACAGGGGCGGGGCTGCAGGAAGAGTAAGCTGTACCTGCATGGTGGGTGCGGAAGAGGCCGCTGCAGAGTTGGTTGAAGATAATGATTTGCAAGAATGGGTTTGAGGAGGCAAAATCAACAAATCACGAACCATGAAAACTGATTAATCCTCGAAGACGCAAAATACGCTGAACACGTAATGTCTGCCACACAGAAGCGCAGCAGGCCAGTCAGAGGGGTCTGCAATGCAGCGACCGTCACAGAGCAAGCGTGGCACCTGGGCAGCTACGTGTCACACATGCAAGGGGCAGAGGGAGAGCGCCGCATGGACGGGGCAGGACTACTGCCAGCACACCAACCCCTCCAGCACTGTTTCAAAGGCATGGTGCGGGCAAAATGTTGCAGTGCGCCAACAGCACGGAACTCTGCACTGTGGCTCATGTCAGCAAGCCAGCAAGGCAGTGATCCTCCAGCAGCACCCCCCTTTACCGCCATGCCGCTATTCAGCGCTACCTCCACCACGCAAGCGCGTCGGCCATCTTGGACAGCACACTGCGCGCCGCCTGCTTCACCGCCGCAAGCGCAGGAGCGGCAGGCGTCACAGCAGGCGGCGAGGAGGCGGGGGCGGCGGTTCCGTAGAACCACTGTGCGTCCAGGCGCTCCAGCGCCTGCTGCTGAGCGTCCACCGGGGCCTCGGCAGGAGGAGCTGCCAGCTCCATGACCGCTGGGGGCACAGGTTGTGCGGTGGAGTGCAGGTGCTCCACCGTCAGGCCCGCCAGGTACTGCACAACCTCGTGCCCTTTTGGCAGGCACGCGACAGCCACGTCCAGCGGCGTTTGTCCAGCCTGATTGCGGATTCCAACTGATCCGCCACGGGCCACGACTCGCTGCGCCAAGCCCAGCAGGCCGTGTCGAGCGCAGTAATGCATGAGGCCTTCACCACCGCTGATTGGGTCGACAACGTTGATGCGCGCACCCGCTCCCAGGAGCGCGTCCATCACCTCACCGTCGTCTATGTCAGGTGCGCACAGCAGCGCGCGGTGCAGCGGCAAGAAGCGCTGCGGGTCGAGGCGGGACGCCTTATATAAGAACCATTGGATCAAGAACGTGAACATTTCCTTGCTGCCGCAAGCTTCAAAGACCCAGAAACACAAGCTGCCTCCACCCTGGCACGCGGTGGGCGCCATTAAGTTCGCCCTGCACTGGAGGAGGGCGTTTGCCACTTCTAAGGCATCAAACCTCACAGCGTATGCCAAAGGCGTGAATGCTATTCGCCTCAAATCTGTGTCGAAGTGGCTGGCAGGTCCAGGAAGAAGGGCTTTTGTAGAGTTGTGGATGCTCGCCAGGGTTGTCTCTTGCAGGTCGATGCAGGCAAACAGATTGGCGCCCGACATCATAAGTCGACGAGCAACCTGAGTAAAGAGCGCAACTTGTCTCAGCTGCTGGGCGCGGCTGGTAGGGCGCATCGTTTGCACGCTGTATATGGTGAGAGCGTGAAGTGGGCAGTCCGGATGGTGTCGGAGTAGCCAGCTGCACAGAAACTTTGCGTCAAGAATAGTCAGCTGACGGAAAAGCCTGCACAGTGAGCAGGGTTGACACACCGTTGTCACACATGGTTTGGCTTCCGTGGTCACCGGCTGGTCATCCAGGCACGCCATTTGTGCGGTTATTCAAGGCGTAACTTGAGCTAGCAGCGCTACAAGCTACTTACGAGCTTGATAAACCAAAAGCTTCAACGTCCGCAGGGGTCTTGAGGCGCAGTGCAACCTCTGTCCACAGCTCTGGAAACAACAAGTCTGCAGGCGCGCCTGCCGGGAGCGCGGACCGAAGGTCCTCAGCAGCACCATCTGACTGCCAGGCCTTGGTATACCAGTGGTTCCCAATCGGAAGGCAACGGTCACTATCCGTTCGGCAAGACTCCACACCTTCATGCGAGGAGGAGAAGTGGTGGGTGAGTTACCGTACACCAAAACTCTCTGCCAGGCCAAGTGCAGGAAACACAACGAAAAGAAGGAAACATGCATGCAAAAACAGTATGGCACTGCAAAACCAAGTACAAGAGTACACGCAAAGTACCGACAAGCGGTCAAGGTCAGAACATAACCCAGTTATTCGAGGAAAAGACCAGGCAGAAGCCGCCCACACGACAAGGAACACACAGGACTTCTGCTGGCCAACAGTCGTTGTTGCAAGCTTACCGTTCAGAGTCAGCACTCCATGCAGGGAGGCCTCCAGTAGACACTGCAGCGAGTCCATGGCAGGGCTCCGTTTCCGTCGACTGCTCAGGAGATGCAAACTACGTATAAATGGTGAGCACTGTGAAACTGTGTCGTCGTCCTGCGAGCTCGCAAGCTTCGGCACTCGCCAAGGGTTGAAAGTGTGTGCTTGCAGTGTGCGTTGCGTGTTATCAGGTTGTGCCCGGTAGAGGAAAAGTTATCAGTGCAGGGAGGTGCATAACACCCTGCAGAAGGGGTTTTTCATGGGGAAGATGACAGCATATTGGCTGCACTGCTCGCATGCGAGGTGTGTCGGCGGTACACAATGGGATGAGTCTTCAGAGTTTGGTGCTTGGTGAGCTCTTGGTTGCGGATATTTATAATGTGCAGGGTTTGCTTGGGTTTCGTTGGCTGGGATAATGCTTGGTCTATTGAGGCATGCACATAAGGTTCAGGTTCGGGTGGATCAGAGGTGGGCTTGCAGCTTGCAGGCTTGTGCGTGTTGTTTGTTGCAGAGACCCAGGGGCTTGCACTTCTCTTCAGCAGTGTGCGAGTGTGTGTCAGCTCTGTGCGCCTGCATGTGTCAGCCCTGGTATTGCCACCTTCCCAGTTCGCACGCTGCACTCACGCCTGGAGTCACGCACCTGCGCCAAAACTGTCATGCACACACCTCTCGTGCTGCTGGCAGTTGCGGCGGGATTCAATTGGGGATCAATTGGTAGAGTTGCTGGGTGTTTCTTTGCAAGCAAGCGGTTTGAAAATAACCTGGTCACCAAGCTCACCCCTTTGTGCATGTTGTACGTTCCTCAGCTCCCTGCAGTGGGTGGAGGCTGCTCCTGAACTGTAAGGAAAGGGTTATACAAGGCCGGTGCAGGTTCTCTCTTGCACCAGAATCTGCACTGTGGCACTTGTGGTGGTGTCCGTGAGCATGACGCCGACGTGTGAGTGAGGGAGGTGGATGGCAGAGGCACAAGCACACGACCTTGCCATAGGCAAAACCGTTCCTATGTAGACGGGCTTGCTTGCATCACTCCGAGCAACGACCGTCCCTGATCCCAGGTGCATGCTGAAGTTCACTCGAATCATCCTCAGCATCCTGGCTGAGAATCTCAGCATCCTTTCCCGCCCAAATTCAAAGTGAGCGCTCCAAGTGTGTATATAAATGGCGCTCTGGTGCCAGCAGGCGTCTGTGTGTTCGCCTTCCCACTCCTTCCAGGTTCCCACACATGCACCTTGCACCGCTAGCCCACTGAGCTGCCCTGAGTGCCATAGCCTGCTGGTAACCGGTTGACGTGTACAGTTCAGCATAGGGTCAGTCGTGCCGCCGAGCCCTCGCGTTCTCGCAGGTTCCCTAGCAGCAGTCTCTGCAGCATGGCACATGCAGCTGCTCTGAGCAAGGCCCTCCTCCCCCATCCTGACGAGGGCGGCAGCCTCGTTGGGGACAGTGCAGGTTCCGCGCGTGTTGGTTTGCAAGCAGCCAGCGGCCACGCGTCGGCGGAACAGTTGGCGCGTTCGCAGGTTGGCCAACAGCTGCAGGTAAGCCTGAGGTCTGCTGCGCACCAGGCTGTTTGTCAAGTGAAGCTTGCGGGGCTTTTTGCTGCCAGCCCCGCAAGCATATTGGTCCCGTGGGACTGCGCAGGCACCACCAAGTCTTCCTGCAAAAGCTGGCACATGCTTGTCGCACAGGAACAGCATGTTATCACGCACGCTACAGTATTTGCTGAGCATGCTTGAGTGCGTGCCACCCCACCCCACGTTCTGTGCGCATACAGGCTGACGGCCAGGCTGGCAGTGGCAGCACGCCTGCGGGCACAGAGATCGTTGCTGCCGCAGATGCTGACACGTGGACGCCCGCCAGTCAGAGATTTGACAATTGCGGTAACGAGCTGAAGAGCCCCAGCACTGCCATCAAGCAGCGTTGCGGGGCAACGGGCAATGCGTCCGCACACGGCACCCCCGGGGCCGCTGGTGTTGGCCGCGTGGCTGGTGTTGGTGACGTGGACCAGACGGGTCCTACGGCCCTGTGGGGTGACACGTGTCGCGGCGGCCCTGCAACTGTAAGGTGCGAGCGGGAGGATTGCCTTTGCCACGGCTGTTGTTGTGGGAGGCGGGGAATGGGGATATGGGGAGAACTGTTGGGTCATGACTCAATTGACTTGCAATCCGCAAGCTTGCACGGACGCTTCAGGGAATGGGTTCAGTGGGTTGGGGGCTCTCCTGTGCGTGCATGAGCGGATATATGCCAGAAGCCCCGCCCGTTGTGAATGTTGCGCGACCCAATTAACACGTACGTGGGACTGTGGGGGATATTGGGTTGAGACACGCAGAAGGACGAATTTGCTCTTAGCGGGGCCTGTCATGTGCGTGTTGGCTGCCATGCGTTCAGGCCCGGCAAATCGCGCAGTTCTTCCGGCGGCTCGGCAGCAGCAGGCGCACTCCGGAAGCTGCTGTGCAGCACGCCGATCCTCGTTATTGCCATCATCATCGCCTTTGTCTGGTGAGCCCCGCACGCAAGCATTGCCTGCTGCCGTGTGCCCAGCTGCACCGTGTTGGACCGTACCTCAGGTCGAGGCCAAGAAGTTGATGCACCCCACATGCACCCTACCACAGCATCACACGCGGTGATCTGCAGCAGCCGCCAGCTCAGCCCAAACACCTCGCCACCCTCAGATGCAGTTCCCATCATCACGCATACGCACATTGCACAGCCCCACGGGAGGCAAACATTCCATCACACACGTTGAGTGGACACTTCATTTGGGTGTCGTGGAAGTTGAAACACGCAACGGACAGACGTGCACAGCATTCCCGCTGCTGCCGGATTCTGTGTTGCCAATCCAGCAATCTCCTCCTGCGCTGTTGCTGCCCGTGTTGTCATGCAGGCTAACGCTGGCGCTCGTCATGCACCGGCACTTTGTCACGACCTCGGACGTGAACGACGCCTCGGCCGCCTTTGCGGTCATCATTGTACTTGGGCTCGTGTTGACATTCAAGATTATGCTGGTGGGTACCGCTATGCAGGCGCAGGCACACGCCTATGAAGTGCATTCTGACAGTGACGGGTTTGTCACCATCAAGCTGTGTTATGGGCTTTATGCCTTGGTGGCCTGCGATGAACCTGGTGGGCGCATGCAGCGGCCATAAGCACACGCGCATGCGGCCAGCGCAGACACGCGCATGAGAATGCACGCATGCTGGATGTCAAACATCCAGCCGATGTGTGGCATGGTGGCTCCAACAGATAGGAGCATGTGTTGCACTTGGCATCTTGGGCATGCACGGACGGCCAACGGATGCATTGCACTTGCAAACACAGCCTCAGCTGCAGTAATAGCATTGAACAGCCCAGGAACTTGCCGAACTCTGACGCCTGCCTGCCTCTCTCACTTGTGCATGTGCGTGTTTATGCGGGCTCTGCTTTTCATGCAGACTCTGATGAGTCAGATGCACGCGGAGGTGCGCATCAACGCGTAGCGGGCGCAGCAAGACGAAAGCGGAAACCTGCACGCAGCAGCAGGGCTGTGACGGTCTAGCAGGGGAGCCAGTTCAAGAGTGACAAGTTAGCGTTGACATGCAAGCTGTGCAGCTGTCATCATGCGTGTAGGAGCCAGTGAGCTGCTGGTTAGGTACTCAGGCACCCCTACCTGTTGTTGAGTGAGAGCTGCATGTATCACAGTACAATGCACAGTACCGCACACCGACAGAACCCCAACATGTTTCCAACAGCATGCCTCATCAGGGTCACATCTGGTCCCCTGACCGCCACTGCTGCATTCCTGATTGCGTGCTGTGTGAGCGGGACGCTTTACTCATACGTACTGCATGGTGGCCCAACTCAAGCCGTAATGGCATGCAAGGCCACTGGAAGTAAGCAGGATGCAAGGTCGAGCTTCAGTTCAGCTGCTATAGCCGTTCCATGCTGTGAGAGTATTTGAACATCACCAGGCTGTAGAAACCATTCTGCAACTTCTTGCATCCATGCTGTCGCAGCAAGCAGCAGGTTGGCCGCATATGCATGTATTTGTCACAAACGGCATTATGGTACCTGGGCTTTGCACAAGCTTGTCAGCAACATACTCGGCCAAGGGTTGAGATCAGTCACAAAATGCACTGTGGCGCTTACAGTTCTGCACGCACAAGAAATGCAGCACGGCTCGTTTGCTCGCTGAACAACAGTCACCATCAGTCTTACTAGCAAAATGGCATATGGCGATGATCACGAGTGAAGGGCCGCAATGCAATGGTGCTGACGAACAGCTTCCAGCTTCCCAGTGAGTCTTCAGCCATGCACACATTGTTCAGTGCTCAGATGACCCGCGCGCATACCAAAATCAGGGCTGTCACTGCCCGTGCATGTAGCTTCGACAAGGCCCAGCACTTGATCGATTCACGGTGCGCCATGAGGGGCGTGAACTACATTTGAAACACGTTCACTGTTAAGAGTACGTACGTGTGCGCACCGCGCATTAAGGGCACCGAGCAGGTTGCATGCATGCATGGGATTCCGGCGCAGGTGTGTATATGGCACAGTGGGGTCATCCTGACAGCCCGACAGGGCAGCTGCAGCCCAGGCACACGGCACGCACATGCAGACATGCTGAATAGACAGGGGCAACGCAACGCTGCAAACGGCAGGGGTGAAAGCCTGTACGTGTGCAAGCATGGGCAGGTCAGCGCTACGCAGGTGGGCATTGCAGTCTGTATGGTGGAGTGATGGACGGGAGGCTGCAGAAAGCCACCCCAGACACTGCTCACAGCGCGCCATGGGGACGAAGGGCCTTCAAAACACACTATGGCACACCACACACGGGCGGCGCAGTCGCGCACGCGAGAGCCGTCCCACCAATGCCCTCACACCACTCTCAGCACAAATCCACCCGGCCACGGACAACCCCACCAAACCCGCATGTGTTGATACCCCTTGCGATTCAATCCTACAGGGGTGGCCGGACGAGTCCAGAGCAAGCCCCATGTTGTATGTACGAGTCATAACCCTTGCTGCCAAGAGTCACAGCATGCCAGGGCATTGCAGTACGCATGCACGTCGAATCCAGGGTGCAGGCTCAGGACATGCAGCGTTGCTACCGCACTACGACATGCGACGCGTGCACAGCACAGCGCCAGCATATCCCCTTGAACAGTCTCTAGTCTTGTCCGACCAATACCGATTCGTTAAGATCATCATCGTCATCACAGCTCGCAGCATGCGTATCACGTGGGCGTCATGGCATGGCTAAAGCTCAGACAGGCATAGCGCAGCAGGCGGCTGATGCCAGCTCCTATCAAGTGACAGCTGCGGATGCAATTGCCGGTTGGTATCACATGCGCCGTGTCCGCCGCCAAGCCCAAATGGGCTACTTGGGGGCACCGTTGGGGGCGCCCTCGGGCGGCGGCATCGGCATCGCAATGCGTGCAATGTCCGCGCCGGGGCTGGCAATCACGCCGGGCGCGCCCGTCGTCGCGCTGAGCGCTGGGCTGCCCATCGCGCCGCTGGCGCTGCCGCCGCCGCCGCTGCCGCCCAGCGCCGCCGGCGACGCCACGCCCTGCAGCGGCGGCAGCCGCCCGGCGCGCGGCGGCGCGGGCGCCAGCTCTCGAGAGGAAGTTTTGATCGGGATGCTCTGCGACGCGGGCGCGTCGCTGCCGTTGGACGGCATTGGCATCATCTGCACGCTGCCGCCCAGGCCATGGGGGTAAGGCGGCGGGACCGGGGCTGGCATCTGGGCCCCGGGACCGAGCGGGCTGGGGCCGGGGGGCTGCTGCTGCAGGGCTGAGAGCGAGCCGCTGTTGGCGGCGGTGGCGGCGCCTGCCGCCAGCGACGTCGGCGTGCCGCTGCCGTTCCCGTTGAGGCTGCCGCTGCCGTCCTTTGGCCTGTAAAGTGCAAAGCATCAAGGTGGGTCAGCTTGTGAGGCCCAACCACTCCTCACACCAGGCAACTCCTCCCACACCCAGTTGAGGCCTGCAAGGCATACTGCAAAATGTACTTCAGGTGTACTGCAGATGTACCTGACAGTGTACCGCAATGTACTGAAAAGACGCAAGGCTAGAACTAGCCACACAGGCCCACCACCACCACGAGCTGCCACATCCGGACACCACACACTCGAGAGAGAGACACAGAGGGGGTACATCACCCAGACCAGTATAGCCAGAGGCTCAGATCCGGGATAATGCATCGAGAGAAGCAACCGAGCACACTCACTTGACGGGCGGCAGCGCCATCTTCTTCTTGCCCTTGTAGGGGTTGTTGGTCATCGACTCGTCCAGGTGGTTGAGCACCGGGTTGCGCACGCCGGTCTCGATCAGGCCCGAGTCGCGCGCCGCGCTGCTGACCAGGCCGTAGAACCTGTGGGCGAGCGCGATGCACACACAACCACGCAAGGACAATGTGAACACCTCTACACCAACCTGTATTTGCGCCCCACGCTTCCACATCACACTTCCACATGATCGGGCTGGCCAAGGGTTGTGCTACTTCCGTGCCACTTCTGCGCCATCTGGACGCGCTCATAGACACGCTCCTGATGCAACATACGTGTACTGGTGTATGAAACACACAGTACACGTAGTGCGTGTGTGGTATGACCTGTGCACGGTAGTATGACCATAGCACCGACTCACTTGGAGCGGGGGTCGTACGGCGGCACGAAGCCGCGGTTCTTGGTGGGAGAGCTGTTGAAGATCTGCTGCAGGATGGAGGGCTCCTGCTGGCCATTCTCGTCCGCCGGGCGGCGCCCCTCCTTCATCAGCTTGTGCTGGATCTCCTGCACGATCTGGTGGTCGTACGGCGCCACCTGCCTGCGCGCAGGAACAACCCACACACCAACACGCAAACCCCTTGAACATGCACAGCGAGAGCTCACAAGGAACAGCAAGCATTGTATGGGCGCACAACATATGGTGAGCTCATCCAAAATCGCGCATGCCGTATTGTGGCATGCTCCTGGTACTAAAACATGCTGACTGGCCTGCCTGTGGTGGATGTAAGACTGGGGACGCGTTGGGGTGGTTTTTTAGCGCCAAGCCAGCATCAAGCTGGCGCTCAGAAACCACCCCAATGCGTCCCCAGTCTTTACCTGCTCTTTATGATGTACGGTGATCCTGAAGGGCGTTGCATGTGAGCCCCCACGTAGAGCCCCACGCAGTCAACACGGCAAAACACCCAACGGCCGTGCGCAGGTGGTAACCTACGCATGCATCGTAATCAGACCATGCTCGCACACTCACCTCTGCACCTGACGCAGGAAAAAGTCCACGAGCTGCACCGCTAGGGGCGTCATGAGCAGGTACAGCCAGTACTGCGCGGTGGGCGCGACGATGCCTATGAAGAGGTTGTAGAGGTCTGTGCTGAGGCTGTAGGGGAAGGCGCCGAAGATCATCAGGTACAGCCACCACGCGACTGCGGGGTGCAGCAGTGGAGCAGCAGGACAGCGGCGCATCAGCAGCGGCATCAGCAGCGGAGCAGTAGCGGCAGCCAGGTGTTGTGAGGGCGGGGGTGAACGCACGAGAGACGATGCAGGGCACCGTGCGTTCACAGCACCTATAGCTGAGCTCTGCTTGCCCATTCTTGCCTCTTGATGCAAGATCCAACAGTACTAGACGCTAGAGTGTCAGTGGCTGTGCCCAAAACAGGGGATTCAATGGATGAGCTCTCAATGTCATTTGGGTGTTTGCCTGGCCTGGCCCGCAAGGCCCGTATCAGCGCATGTGACAGTGTTGCACACAGCGCATTGGTGCGTGCTCTACCACGTTATGCTGCACGCGTAGGTATGCTCCACGTTGCGGTGTGCGGCCTGTGCTTACCTTGGCTGACCCAGATGCTGACGTGGTGCGCCCACGTCCACTGCTCGGTGATCTGGCAGACCTGCGGTCCAGCCAGGGGAACGATACAGCATTGGGATCGCGCTTCAGACGATGGCAAGGAAGGCTCAACACGCCAACGCTGGAACTGCCTGGCGTTGCGCCGCCCACGGGTTGTGAAGCGTAAACAGCAAAGCACATCTGCATGTGACATACATCAGCTGGACCCAGACCGCCTGCTGTCTTGTGCATGCCGCCCGCTGCACCCCCAGCAGGGGCTGCCTCAATGCCTGTCCCCCACGCAGCGGCAGTTGCATGGGGAATTGGTGATGCACATTCTAGCTCCACCCACCCACTAGGCCACGCACCCATACGACCTGCTGCCCACTCCTGTAGCGAAGTCAGAATCAGTTTAATAGGGTACCTTGAACACACTGTTCCTCCCAAACCATCCACCTGCCACCCACCCACCCACACAGCGTGCCGCCCCCACGCCACTCCCCTACCCAAACCACCTGCCCAGCCTGAACGCACCTGCAGGTGCACGGTGAGGATGATGATGCTGTACATGAGCACGCCCGTCTGCCACATCGTGTAGGGGTGGCCGCTCTGGCGGTCGACGGCGGTTTGATTGCAGCCGATCAGCACAAACACCATGATGAGGCAGCACTGGAAGAGCGAGGTGAGCAGCCACAGCGCGATCGCCTTGAAGTTGAAGTACTCATTGCGCTGGCCTGCGCGCCACGCAATGCAAAGCCATGCAGGTACATAATGTGAGCGCACAGCAACCCCTCCGGAGCATGCAGCAATACACACACAGGTGTCGGTCATGAACTGCAAGCATTGACAGCATGGCCCGACCCCCCGGGATTGCCATACGCAGCGAGTGCAGGCTCCTTCCCATTTGCCGTATCGACCGCACGCAGGACGGCGCATCAAGCTGTCTGGTGCACCATGCATGTCTTCTGAAATGCTCAAGCCCCATGCTCGATGCACACAGCAGGACATCAATGTAAGCATGGTCACGCAGCGAGGCCCACGTACCCTGTCTGTACAGGCCCGGGAACTTGAGGCCAAACTCCTTGTCCACGTCACGGTCAAAGATGCCGATGACGGCGGGCGTGAGCGCGGTGAACACGACGTTGTAGAGCGTCATGTAGAAGTCGTTGTAGATGTACTGCCCGCTGAAGGCGTTGAACGCGTTGAACACGAACAGCGTGGTGCCGAAGAGCATGTTCTTGTAGAAGAAGAACAGCACCATGCGCGAGAGGCGCTTGTACGAGTAGCGGCCGTGGACCAGCAGCAGGATGCGCAGGTAGCGGAACTGCGCGATGGCAAAGTCGGCGCTCATCACCGCCTGCATGCCCTCCTGCCCGCTGATGCCGACACCTGCAAAACACGTACACGCAGACGCGTACATGTTACTGGTATGTGATGTTGCACCAGGAGCGTGTCGGCCACACGGTCCATGCTCCGCAGAAGGGGAGCAGGCGAGCAGAAGAGGTTCACCAAGCAATGGACAGACGTGAACATGGCACGGATCTTGCCAGCACTGTGAAGTAGGGTCTGCCAAGGCCACCTCAAACACAGCAGCAGGCAGCACGCCGTGCCTCGTTCCAAAGCAGCAGGGTGAAGTGCGATCCGAACACCGTATCGTTTCCCTGGCTGGGCACGCAGGTTGTGCAGGCGGGTTGACTGCTTTGGCATCAGGCGCACAAGCACAAGCATGAGTCCAACCAGCATGGGGCGGTGGCGGGGCTCACCGATGTGCGCCTTCTGGATCATGCCCACGTCGTTGGCGCCGTCGCCGATGGCGAGCGTGGTGTCGCCGTGGCTGCGCACCAGCTCGGTTACCTGCGCCTTCTGCAGCGGCGACACGCGGCAGCAGATGACGGCCTTGCACCTCAGGCCGAGGCGCAGGAAGGCCTTGCGCAGGAGCGGGCTCATGGCGTAGCTGAGCGCCTTGCCGTCGATGATGATGGCGTACTGCCGGAACTTGTTGGGCTCCAGGGCATGCTCGGCCATCTTCTCCTCAATCTGCATGCAGCCGCATGCAGCCAGCCCGTACACAAGCTTACAACATGTGCCTAGGATGATGCGCTAGGGGGTAAAACCAACAATTACACATTTTGGACACGCCAGGGAATAAAATCACCCTGGTGCTTGACAAGCTGAGGGATTATAAGCCTAAATTACGCATCTTGAAACCTGAGACAAGAAAACCACAGCTACACGCCCTGCACAGCACAGCGCTGCGGTGGAGGAGCACTGGGGCCCCATGCTGATACAATGCAGCAGCGGAGGTATGGAGGAGCTGTCGGCCTGTCGCGGTGCGGTGCGATGCGGCGACCAACCCCAGATTGCCATTACGCGCTTCACGGTTCACAGCTTGCGATGCATAGTGTGCAAGCCGACCAAGCCTGAAACCTCGCCTTGCCGGCATCTGAGGGAAGCATGCGGAGTTCAGTCACCCCGCCCATGACGGAGTACAGCGTCAAGCCAGGACGGTTGAAAGCAAGCGCAAGCTGCACCACGCAGGTGGGTGTCGCACCTGCTGCAGCTGCAGGCCCACCAGCTCGTTGCACAGGCGCTCCGCGCCGTCCTTGTCGCCCGCTGACTCCAGCGCATCCACCTCCTGCGCGCCACACATGTCACACACACACATGTGAATACAAGCACGCTTGCGCACACCCACACTCCACTTGCTGATATGCACCTGGCCAGTGTACGGAACAACTTGGTGCCGCTCATTCCCTGTTGAGATGTGTCACTGAAATGCTTGACCATTAACAGTCTCTCCCCAACATCAACTAAGTGAAATGTAAGACATTTTCCCTTCAGGCATGCACAGGCATGCACGCCCACACACACGCTGTACCATGCTGCTGCACACGCACTCTACATCGTACACAGCACTCCACATCGCCACCAAGCCTGGCGCTGCTGTGCGGTGTGCCAACAGGCCTGGCGACTGCAGGTTGGGCTGGATTGGCAGTGCCACCAGGCAGCGCGGCCTGGCCGCCGGTCGCACCTTGCTGTAGGCCGAGATGATGCTCTGGTACATCTCCTCCGTCAGCAAGCTGCACGCGTAGCCGATGTTGATGGCGGTCTCCATCTTGTCGCCTGGCAGCGAAAAACAGATACGGCATGTCACAGCCATGCGGTAGGATGCAAGGCGCGCGTGCAGCAACAGGAACGTGGTCACGTGAGTGGCAGCAAGAATGGCCTTGCCATTGCCATTGCCATTGCCTAGGTTTTTGCTATAGCGCTCCAGGTCACAGACCACAGCCTGAACTCAGCGCAAGGAGCATCGTGGGAGCAGTATCGTGTAACACAGCTTGCCTGCATGAGGAAATAAAATGTACCCAATGCCGCCTGAGGCCCCGGCCTAAACCCAAACCTCAAAACACATTGCACGGAGAAGTGTTGCGCGGCGTGCTACTGTGTTTCGTGAGATTTTGGTGATGAGCAGATTGCTTGCGCGACGCCACACGCTCCCGGCCAGGTTGAGATCATCAATGAGGCAGCAGTGGGCAAAAGAGCGAGTTGCGAGGGCACGACCTGCCATGCGCATCCGTCCACCCCCCACCCACCTGTCAGCACCCAGAGCTTGATGCCCGCCATGGCCAGCTGCCTGATGCACTCGGGCACGCCCTCCTGCAGCTTGTCCTCGATGGCAGTACACCCCAGCAGGCGCAGCTTGCCCTCCACCTCCTCGCTGACCTCACCCAGCTTCTCATCGCGGTCCTGTTGTCACGCGACACACGCACCGCATCGCACGCCACATGAGCAGCACGGGCAGCACGAGCAGCATGGCATGACGTCAGCACACGCATGCCAGCCACAGGCAGCCGGGTGGTATCACTGGCGTCGGCGTCGCTGGCCTCGCGGCATGCGACTGGGGTTGCAAAACCTGATGCGCTACCGTGCTATGAAACCTTTTCCAATGTCCAAAGATTCCTTGTGGGCCCCTGTAGGCTGCACTGTGGTATTCCCGGTGTGCAGTACGGTCCCATAAACGTGACAGGTGAGACCAGGGCACACTTGAGCTGTCCCAACCCGAACAGCATCCCCACCACCAGTGGCAATCGCTCACCGTCAGGCTTGTCTTGGCCTCCACAAACTTGGCCTGCCACTGCTCATAGAACGCGGGGTCAACCTCGGCCCAGCTGAGGCACAGCGTGCGCAGGCCGGCGCTGCCGTACTCCTCCATGTGCGCGGCGGTGATGGCCTTGAGCGACTCGTTGGCGGGCCAGGCGGGGTCCAGGCGCTCGTAGATGACCGTGTCGGCGCCCTTGCAGAAGATGAGGATGCGGCCGTCGGGGTCGCGCACGATGACGCTCATGCGCTTGCGCGTGGAGTTGAACTCGAGGATGTTGAGCACCTCGTATTCGCGGTCCTGCGTGGAGCCGTCGCGGCCCGTCTCACGCACCGTGACGCTGGTGTTGGTGCGCTTGAAGAAAAAGAAACCGAACACCTTGGCGGCGACCACCAGCGCGGCCTCGTCGGGGGACTCGGCCTCGTACTTGATCTCTTTGGGGTTCGTGGGCCCATCCGGCACGACGGTGTGGCACACAGCCAGCAGGCGGAAGAACATCTCGATCGTCAGTGTGTCCTTCTCCTTCTCCCACGCGCCGTTCATGATGCGAGAGTCCCAGAAGTTGAAGAAGCGCTCGCGGTACTTGCTGCTGGCGACGACGTCCTCCTCGGGGAGCATGTTGCCGTGCCTGCATTTGCACCGCAGACCAGACCGGCACACGCAAGCTCAGCTCAGAACCGAGACCACAATGCTTCCCGTCGCTTTCATGCAAAACCACATCGTTTCACCGCTCCCACTGAACATTGTGCACGTCTAGATTTGACGAATGCAAAGCGTGTGAACCTTTATTGACACGTTAAAGGCCCTACATGTTCCCAGCCTGACAGCGCAGTGTTTACGGGAGGCGGGCATGCTCTCGCACCTGGCCGCGTTCGCGCGCTCGACCTCCGTGACGCCCGCGCCGTACGACACGCCCGCGATGCTGCACTTGAAGAACTCCATGACGTTGCGCGTGAGTGTGCCGGTCTTGTCGGACAGGATGGTGTTGACCATGCCGAGCTCCTCATTGAGGTTGGACGTGCGTGCCAGTGGGGGCGTGTCGGTTTCGGCATGGTACATGTCGCGGTCGCAGTTGATAAACACCATGCTCTGCGTGATCTTCACGATCTCCATGGTCACGTACAGAGAGATGGGGATCAGGTAGCCTGCGCACAGTGCAGGACACAGTGCAGGAAAAGCAGAGGATGAGGGAAATGGTTAAGGTTCGGTTGTGGATCGGATTTCAGTGCATGCCTCACAGGCCGTTGCACAGCGGCGTGTCATGACACTAAGGCGCACACGGACTTGCACCCAGACACGTCGACCACTGACCAGCGCAAAGCTGCTGCTGTGTGTGTCAACTATAGCAACTGGTAGATGCAAGGGCACCACGATTGGAATGGGACATTACAGCTCAGCGCCTGGTGTTGTGCCATGTCAAGCATGTCATGCGTGTCCTGCCTGCCCTCAAACGCCCACATGGACCCACCGTAAAGAATGAAACTGGTGATGAAGCTGGCGCCACCGACGAATGTGGGGTCATTCGGGTTGTACTGGTTCTGCGCGTTGCTGGGATCGAGGTACCAGTTTGCGGGCATTTTGTTCTCGGTCCACTTGGAGAAGTACACGGCACCGGTGATGCAGAAGGCGCCCAGCAGGCAGAACATGAACAGGATAATCTTGTCGACGATGCGCTCCAGCGCGGAGCGTTTGGACGGCGCCTTGGTCGCGTTCATGAACACCTTGGTCTCGTGGCCTGTTGTCATAAACACGGCGCACATTGCATGCAGCAAGCATGTCTGTGCGTACTATGGGCGGTCGATGTCAAAGGTAACTGGTGCATTTGGCGTGCTTCCTGTGCGCGCTTTGTGAGCGCTTGTTGCATCAGTTCCAGGGCGGGGAAAGCGGAGCCAGCAGCGGAGCCAGCGGGCCACATGCACGCCTTAGTGCATGCAGACCACGCGGCTGTGAGGCTGCTTAAGGAGCTGAAACTGACAAGCAAACAGCATTTGGACCGGGAAATATAGAGCAGGCACCCAGGTTTTGCTGCATTTCTAGTCGGTCTGCTTCTGCTACTGAGTCACAGGCTGACTAGTGTGCATGCACAGGTGGGTCGGGTCTAAAGGTCGCCTTAGCGTACCTGCA
The DNA here is from genome assembly GCA_001662385.1 of Chlamydomonas asymmetrica. NCBI lineage: Eukaryota > Viridiplantae > Chlorophyta > Chlorophyceae > Chlamydomonadales > Chlamydomonadaceae > Chlamydomonas > Chlamydomonas asymmetrica. The sequence continues at coordinate 55,785 of BDDA01000372.1, read as the reverse complement.
TAAACGACAGCGCCATAGCAGACACGAGAGTTGCGCAGGCTGCAACCACGCAGGATGATTGCTGCTGGGTTGAGCGGAATGACTTCCACCTGGCCGTCTGGGCCCTGCAACTCCAGGTTGCCAGTGAACTGGTACAGGCGCGCGTTGGGGCCCTCGCACTTCACGGTGGCAGTAAAGTCCAGCAGGCTGGGACCGCCGGTCTTAGACTCATCTCCAGCGAAATCCTTTGTCTGATCCAGCGCCTTTTTGATTTTGAGATTGGTCTCGCCGTCGAGGTTCATCGTCTCGATGTAGCACGTGCCCTCGTCAATCTCCGAGGTCAGGAACACGATATCAGCAGGGAACTGGTCGTCTTTCCTTACGCGGATAATTTCACCCACAATCACCTCTGACCAGCGCTTGCTCACATACTTCCGCTGCACATGGTCAAGCACATCGACATAGCGGTTGTTGATTTCCTTGTCCTGCTTGTAGCGCTTGTAGTCCTCAATCGCCTCCTTTATCATTGACACACCCAGCACGATACCCAGAGGAAGCCAGGTCGTCCAAGCTCTGCAGCAGAAGCAGGCGAAAGTGTATGCACAAACTCAGGCAGCCTATCCCAACACCACGAGGCGCACTCAGCCGCACTGGTAGCTTGAAAGAACACCATACAAACGTGGGCGAAAACGGAAGTGGGAGCAGACGCACCTTACGGGCGAGTATGGCGTCAGTGACAGACCAGCCATCACCGTGAAGTAAATGTTTGCAACACGCCTGCAGCAAGGCACGAAGGCAAGACCCAAATTTAGACTTGACACAACTCAGCACAGGTTGGAACCTGCCACAGCTTGGGCCAGCCATTGCACCTGCGTGCAACAGTTGACCGCAGCGCAGCGGCCAACGACGCACGTGCCAAGAACCCATCCCTAACCTCTGGGCCAGGACATGTCTACGTAAGCCTTGAAGCCCCACCTGTATTGCTCAAATAGAGCACGCGGGAGGAAGGTGACCAGGTTGTATTTGGTTGTTGATGTGTCATTTTTCTTGTAGTGCTTGTGAGGGGCTCCGCTGTTTATGAGCACCGTCCGAATCTCTGGCTCCTTGACATAGCCCTTCCCAAAACACCTTCCTAGCCTCACCATGGTTGAGCCTGTGACAGTCACACCGTTCTTTGCGTGGCTAGGGTTCAACAACTGGGCTTAACTGTTGGGAAGGAGAGGTGGCCCTGGTGTCAATAGCATTTTGTCCTGGGTAGCAAGCAACGTTGTGCGCGACTGGAGCAATCCAGTCTTGAAAAACGGACAAACGCAGGTCTAGACGCCAGCGCACGAACAGCGTCCGGAGTGACACGGAAAGCTGGGCAAGTTCACAAGACACCTTTGAACTTGCCCCCTGCCCAGATGCTCCTTGGTGCCTTTCTGCATGCTACTCCTTCCATGCAGCCTGGCTCAAGCCTCTGAGGCTGGCCACTCTCTGAACATTCTTTAGCAACTCTCTGCCGTGCTGCCACCTCTCTGCGTGGAAGCAGAACCTCCCGCACACACATGCTGAGCGCTGGCGCCATCACGGCTGATTGTGGTTGCTGCGACGCAGTGGCCCTTGCTTTTATCGGGTAACTTCCATGGGTTATGTTTTCCAGTCTGAAGGAACCGAGCTGCAACACAGGCTGCTTGGAAGCAGGTTGGAAGGGAGGTTGCGTGCAAGCGTCGGACAGCACGGGCGCCGGTTTGGTTGTACCGGTATTGCTGAAGACCTGGGTGTGACTGTCTACTTTTCGAGCCAAAGTGCGAGATTGACCTCCTATCTACCAGGCGCGAGCACGTTGTGGTATCAACCTGCCCTGCGTTACCCCGGAAACGAGCAAACCGTGTGCAGGCGCTGTGGGTGCAAAGCACAAGTGACAGGAGGCTAGAGGTGTGACCGTGTGTTTGACCTGTGTGTGTAGGACATGGACTGGTGTCGTTGGGTGCTTTCAGAACGCGAAGGCCTGTTCACCACCAACAAGACCTTCAACCTTCAGCAAGAATGTTTATGTTTGCACTTACAGGATTTGGAATACACGTTGGTCTGGTTATCGTTGACTACTGGCTGTCAGACTTGTTACAGACCTTGCGAGCTTTGCACACGAGTATTAGACTGTCTCGAATGCATTCAGCGCTCCGAACCCGCAAACGGGAGCGATGCCATTCCCCGTAAGGGCCTGTGATGTTCAGCCCAGCAATTTCGACATATTCATACACGTCTATTGCCTTGCAACTACACCAGGCCTAGCCCATACTCCGGTTTCTTAGGGCGGGAGCTGAAGCGCCAGACTGTCGAATGTGTGGCACAACGGAGGATGAAGCCGCGTCGACCTTGCTCACGCGGGCGGCAGCATAGTTTGACGTCGTCAGTGGACCGAGCCCACTGTCTCAGCGGGTCGGCTGTTGTCGATGGCGTGCTGGACTTGGAGGGAAGGGAAGGGCAGTCAGCAGGAGGAGCAGTCCACGCGCAGGGTCTATGTGAACGAAGCAAAACCCCCACAGAACAAAGGTTACAGTGGCAACAACACATCAACTACCAAGTACTCCTTGCTGAGCTTCCTCCCAAAGGCGCTGTTTGAGCAGTACAGGCAAGCGGGGGCTTACCTCGCGCACACTTGGAAGTTTGCCCTGGCCGCACTAGGTGTTGAAACGCCAAAATGAACACAACTCAGTGCGATGATGGGCCTCGTATGTAATTGGTTGCTGTGCATCTTCTACCACTGTGCTTACATAACGCATGCGTGCGTTGCACGTGAGCGAGGGGCTGCACACTTCCGTGGTCAATGTCAGCACCTCACACTGACTCTACCAAGACTGTTACCGCAGGCGTATCGCCAATGTCTTCTTCACGCTCATGGCAGCCTTGTCGCTTACACCCTTCAGCCCCGTACGGTGAGTGGCGCCGCAAATACTCTCATGCGCTCGTTGAACTTGATTGTGCTGGCTATCGAGCCCACATGTTTTGACGCAAACCATCTCTGACTTGCCCTGATGCAGGCCTTGGACCACCCTCACGCCGCTTGTGCTGGTGCTGGGCGTGTCAATGATCAAGGAGGCGCAGGAGGATTACAAGCGCTATAAGCAGGACAAGGAAATTAACAACCGCCCTGTGCCGGTACTGAACCCCGATACAAAGGCGTTTGAGGAGCGCAGGTGCGTGTCATTAAGCCCCCCTTGTCCGGTATTTCCCAGGCAACGGCAGCTGGGCGGCAGCAGCATCCCAGCACCGAACCAGCGGAAGCTGCGCAACGCAGCTGGTGCGCAACCCCACTGCCAGCGCAGCCAAATCAAAGCTCGGGCCTCTTCGTTGGAGGCCATTATGAAGCTCACCCTGTCATATGGGGCCTAACGCCCACGTTCATGGACGTGCGAGGGCGTGACAGCCACCCGTCACGCGCCCCCTTTCCCCACCCATACATACACGCCCATGCACACGCACAGCGCCGATGCACCTGCAGGGACCCTTGCACACATGTCAGCACACAAATACCATCAGCGTGCATACAAGGCTGATACGAGGCATATGTGATATGCGTGGGCTGGAGGATTCCAATCGAGCACGTTGTTGTGCCAAGAGATGGCGCAGCAGGGTGGAATGGCGTCAGTGTCCCCGTGTTGTGCTGACCTGCACAACGCGTCACAACCACGCTGCCACCCTGACACGCTCCAACGCACAAACACTGTCGACGATCCCACTGCGCCAGTGCTTGCACAGTGTGCTGAACCGCTGAGCTATCACTGGTTCAACCTGCAGCCGGTGACAGCTCACTGCCCAATGCTGGCAAGCACCTGATTCGTTGGCCCTAAACCCCCGCTGCTTCGTCGCCTGCTGCTGCTGTGCATGCACGCCTGGCTCGTCACAGGTGGCGCGATGTGCGTGTCGGCGACGTCGTCAAAGTGCTCCGAGACCAGCAGGTACCAGCAGACCTCCTTTTCCTGGCCTCGCACAATGCCGAGGGCACATGCTACATCGAAACCATGAACCTCGATGGCGAAACCAACCTCAAAATCAAGGCTGCGCCGGATGCCACCAAGCAGCTGGACGCGGTAGCGCTCGCGATGTTCACAGCGGTAGTGGATTGCGAGCCGCCAAACGCGCGGCTGTATCAGTTTGCGGGTAACCTGCAAGTGGCGCCGCCGCTGGCGCCGACGCTGACGACCGTGCCCGTGTCATCAGCGTCGGTGCTGCTGCGCGGCTGCAACCTGCGTAACACCGCGTTCATATACGGGGCGGTGATCTATGCAGGTGCGGAAGCAGTGTGACAGCGATGATGTCCGCGAGATATGCCATCCCGAATCGCCTTGAGTTGTCAATTCATGCATTGCCCTGAGTGCAGTGCATGGGTGTGAGTCACTCCTCGGACAGTTGGGTTTGATGCCATCCCGATTTGGTGCACTACATGGCCTCAGCGCGGCCATGAGGAGTCATCACGCGATTCCTGACTGAGACAGTTCTTTGAACACGAATCGCGCGACACTCTGGTTAGGCACCGCGCCCCATGCGCTACAGGAGTTCCCGTGCAGGTTTTGCTCTTGAGGAACGCCGCCAGGTCTTGAATCATGGTCAGGTAACCTAAAGGCCGTAAACAAGGGGTCCCGTATACCGTAGCCACATCACGGGTGGGCTGGAAGCCATCATCATTTCATGGTTCCTGTGCTTGTCGTGTTGATCTGGGTCACCCTTGATCTGGGTCACGCAGGCCACGAGACCAAGGTGTTCATGAACTCCACGGAAGCGCCCTCCAAGCGCAGCCGCGTGGAGCGCGTCGTGGACGTCATCATCGTGTCCATGTTCTCACTGCTCTTCTCGTGGTGCCTCATCGCTGCTATCTACTTCTCGAACTGGACCAGCTCAGACTACCTCCACCATTGGTACATGAGCCCTGAATCGACCACCATTACGTACGACTCCACTAACACCACCACCACCGGAGTCGTGAGCTTTTTCGTCAGCCTGGTCCTCTACAGTGAGTGCGGCGGGAACCCGGTGATGATAGCCAAGTCCTGTGTGCACCTGTGAGCGTTGTCCGTGCTCACGCAGCTTGCACATACAGAGAGATGTGTAGGGCTTGGCATGGGCCGCCGAAGCTGCTATGTCCTGCAGCATGGCGTCGTTCAAAGCACTCTGACATGATGCGCATGCCGCTGTGCGTGTACAGTATGGGGTAGGTGGTAAACTGGCAAAGCCGACACTAGAGGAACGCAAGTGCGCCCAACGCATAGCGCATTCTGACGTGTGCGTGTGCGTGTACATGCGCAGGCTACCTGATTCCGATCTCGCTGTACGTATCCATGGAGATGGTGAAGGTGGTGCAGAGCATGGTGTTCATGGCGGCAGACCGCGACATGTACGACCCCGAAACCGACACGCCAGCCCTGGCGCGCACCTCAAACCTGAACGAGGAGCTCGGCCAGGTGGGTGCGAGTGCGGGTGGGCGACTGGGCGCGCATGGGTGGGTGGGAGGATGGGAGGGAGGGTGCAAGGTGGGTGGGAGGGTGGCAGAGTGGCTTCGTAGTGAATCCACCGCACTGCAATCTGCATGATGTAAATGTAAGCCATCGCAGCAGTGGGCGCAGCGGTGGCACTGGCTGGGTACGTACCGCCTCAAGCTCCCACTAGTGTTTGTACTTCAATACTTGACAGGTGACTAGCATCATGACCGACAAGACCGGCACGCTCACGCGCAACGTGATGGAGTTCTTCAAGTGCAGCATCGCGGGCGTGTCGTACGGTGCGGGTGTCACGGAGGTTGAGCGCTCCAATGCGGTCAGGTGCGAACTCAGGAGCTGGTCTTAAGCACTGGACGGGTTGGATGCTGCAGCAATCACTGCTGACTTTGTAGTGCATTATGGTCAGCGGCAGGCTTTGATCCAAACAATTGCGCTTGGCTTAATGGCTTGGCAGAGGCGGAGAAGATGGACCACAAAAGCAAAAGAATGGAGTGCTTTGGCTGCCAGCAAGCAGCAAACAGATGAGGACGGCTGCAGGTGCCAGGTCGCGAGCAACAGCCAAGCGTGATCCGCTTGCTCCCTGACAATACAGCAAGGGAAGGACACAATGATGCATGGATGCTGGTTGGGTGTTGTTGGTTGATGCGCACATGATGCACAGGCGTGGTACACAGCTGCCTGACGAGCAACCCGCCAACCCGTTCCGCGAACGCTTCTTCAATTTCTACGACGAGCGCTTGATGGGCGGCGCCTGGGCGCGGCAGGGCCAGCAGCACAACAAGCAGAACCAGCCGGCTGGCGACCCCGCCACTATCGAGATGTTCTTTAGGCTGCTGGCGGTGTGCCACACGATCATCCCGGATGGGCCCCCCGATGAAACCAAGGTGAGGAAACGTGCTCTCTGACGGAGCGTGCGGGTTGAATTGTACGGTAGACATGACACCGCAGCATTCCAGTGTTCAAGCGTTTTACTAGCACATCTTGCAGTGACCGTTCACCCTGGACTGCATATGGCAGCAAGCATAACGCAAAACGCAGGCCGATGAATGCCGACAGTTCATGTTGTCATGCTTGCAGGCAATCATAGCGCAGCTCGATTGCCCACTAATCAAGCAAGGCGGCCTGCACTGCGCGCGCTTTGCTGATGGTTCTGCGGCAGCCTCCAGTTTGCAGGCCGCATAGTACGCACAGTTATGACTGCGCAAAATTCGACCCCAGCATTGTGACCATACCGTATGTCCTAATTAATCCTGTGATGATTTGGTAATCAATGATTATGCTCATGGCAATCCACAGATCAAGTACGAGGCCGAGTCCCCCGACGAGGCCGCGCTCGTGGTCGCCGCCAAGGTGTTCGGCTTCTTTTTCTTCAAGCGCACCAACACGCGCGTCACGGTGCGCGAGACCGGCCGCGACGGCTCCACGCAGGACCGCGAATACGAGGTGCTCAACATCCTCGAGTTCAACTCCACGCGCAAGCGCATGAGCGTCATCGTGCGCGACCCG
>BDDA01000372.1:16010-36339 GCA_001662385.1 Chlamydomonas asymmetrica | reverse complement strand
CCCATCACAAGGTGCTGGGTGGGCCGCACTTAACAACCCTGCCGATCTTTACCGGCGCGCTTTCACCCCCCCCCCCTGCCCCACACGGGAGTCGCCCCCACGGCCGGACAATTCTCAGCATGGTGGTTTGGGCTCACCAAACAAGGCCGTGCGGATAAAATTAAACATGCCTGACACCCTGACACTCTCAAGCCCGATCCAGCATCATTTGCAGCCCTGCACCAACCTCACCTTGTAGCCCATAGTAGACACGCCAGCAAACGGGATGGCTGGGTTGACCTGCATTCAGGTAGTCAGGGGATGCTGCTGGTTGGACTTGCGCCTCGGCAGGGAGCGCTGGACGGCATGAGTGCGTTTTAGAATCCCCTTGCTTGGGCCATGCAGTGTGCAACGCGTATGTGTGAAGCATGGACAGCGACAGCACCCGGCGGTTTTGACCGTCATGCGTGTGTGTATGTGCGATGCTGTGGGATGTGTGTGCTCTCATAGGGAAAGTGCTGTGGGTCGATGGAGTGAAACCGACACCAGGCAGCCCGTTGCTGGGTGTTCATTCCGCACAATGCCAGCCAGACACTGTGCACAGGGGGCCACAACGCACCCCCCGCACACGCTGTAGGTTCCGCAAAGGCCTGGGGTCAGCTGACAAAGTTACAAGGCCTCTCCCTCTGCCGCTCACCTCAGGCCACCGTGCAAAGGTCTTGGTGTATATGGGTGCGTTTGGCGGGTGGTTGAACGCGTTGCTGACCTTTGGCACGCCTGGCAACAAGTGCCCCTGTCCGCACATCAGGCATCACAACAGTGCACCATGTCGCCCAGCACTGAGTGTCAAGCTGCATTGGCTGCACACCACAGCCGTTTGCCTAAACAGTGCGGCTAGCCGCGTTCTAAGGGTTGTGAAGGTCGTCGCCTCTCACCTTCTCATCAACGATAAACTGTGTCCTGCCATCGCGCGGCCGCATAGTGCTAAACCGTGTGTCCCTCATGGTAGTATTGACTTTCTGCAGGCAACCAGGAAGGCATCACGCTTTTAGGAGACTGCCTGAGGTAGGGTCGCGCACGAGGGGAAGGGTAGGGTTCAAGCACGCAAGTTGAAATAATTGGCTTGCAGCTGGGTTACAACACACAAATCAACTTACAAAGTTCTTGTCCATGTCCGGACTCTCCCAATTTTGGAGTCGCTTGCTGTTGAAGGCATGCTCGACTTGCTCGCCTGCAAGCAGACATCACCGTGCTTGGAACTTTTGTTCCACAGAGAACAAGCTCTCTGAGTGCAACAATTGAGAGCTCCCGGCCTGCAGGTAGCTCAGCAAAAGGTGTGGCGAGCACCTCCAACTCGACGAAGCCATCATGCCAGTCTGCTGTGGAGATGAAAGGTGCCTAAGACATGCACCTTTCCACCAGCTAGCGACAGTGGCAACACGGAAAGCAAACCGGAAGAGCATATAAACGACTACACGGGTGGCTTCCCTACTTCGCAGGTCACACCTGGCAAGCTCCGCGACATTTTCCGAGTGCTCCGAGTCCGATTGCAGCTGCCGCCTGGGTGGTCTGAAACGTCTGAAGGTTGCACAATGACTTTGTATGACGCGCAGTTGATTTTGAAGTTAAAACATACCAGTGCGCAAAACCAAGTCAGTAATCGCGCGCCCAACAGTATTCTTCGAGTGCTCAAATCGCCCACCTTGCTGAAATTTCCCCTAAATCGACCCCCGAAGCTGAGCAACCTGATTGAATATTGAGACCCGTGTCATAGCTGGCATGGGGCTTGCTTGCCATGCCTAGTAGATCTGCCAGGTGCTGTGCCACAGGTGCGCGTCAACTTCGACGTGTCAAGTGAAGTGGCTATCCCCTGGTTGGGAAAGGGTGGCAGGAAATGCAGCACCCTATCGCGAGACCAGGACCAAGGGGTTAGGCAAATACACAGATCCAGACGCAGCCGAACCATCCGCTGGTGCAGTCGTGCTTCACGAATCCCAACCGAGTTCATGCTGCACCAACACGAAAAAACATGGCTCTCCGCAAAGCCTTGGCCTGCAGCCAGTGCGGCAGAAGCCTGCAGGCCACTGAATGAGCTGCATGGAAATTTGGCCATGTATTTCAGCAAAACCGGAGCTGCCACACCAGAACGAGGTGGGCAGGCGGGCAGCAGCGCACTGGAGGCAAACCGGATGCACAGCCACTTAGTCCACCTGCGCCGGTACGCTCAATGCAGAGCCACATAGTGGATGGTACGGATACAAGATACCACACACCAGGGCCTCAACCCACACACAAGCATGTCTGAAACATGCAGGGGTGCGGAGGGAAGGCTGGATGCGAGTCGATGGGCTGAAACACGAAAATCGCGCAGGTGGAAAGGGATTTACAAAAGCAACCACAGTACCACACTCTCAGGTAAATAAATACCAGTCTTGTGAAACGGCTGCCAAGCTCGAGGAACCATCCAGGCATTGCGAACCGTGATACACGGTCGAACAGCACTTCAGAAGTTGTCCAAACGCAGCCCTGACACGAGTACCCAGGCCCATGGATTGCCGGGAAAATGCCTTCATGCCCTTTTCACAAGTGTGGCTGGTCGTCCAGGCACCCAACGACAAACATACCGCTTGTACCGCAGCCTGATGCATGCGAAGCTGGCGCCACACACACCTGATGCTTGGAAAGCGTGCATGGTTCATCGTGTTATGTTGCCTGCTGCTAAATATAGTGTCTCAAGGGATCTTTACACTTGCCCAAAACACGCCCTTGCGTACCACCTAAATTGACTTTTTAGTAACCGTGCTGCAGTTTCCTGGCTCAGTGTTCTGGCACCTACAGCACAGTGCTCAGCCATATCAAGCCCTGCAGCTACACACTATCTGTATCTTCAAGGATAATGACAGAAGGAGAGTCCATGAAAAACCTGCAGCGCTTGCTGCAGCCTGCTCTACATGGAGTGCTGACTCTGAACGGTGAGGCTGCATAGGCAGCTTAATAAGTATAGAGCATGGTCAGCAGTAAAACTGCTGCACGTTTGTCCGTGGGAGCTCCTGACTGGCTGAGCTGTGAACCTCGGAAGCGACAGACTTGCCCCGCCAAACTCAATCTTCTCAATCTAGATGTCGTGGGCGGTGCAGTAAACCTAAACACATGCTGAAAAGCCTTGCTTGTACGTGACATGGTGCATTTTGGCCCGTGCCTGGCCTGCTGTCCCTGGCCTCTGTAAAATGGCATAACTCCTTAACCTCTTACATCGTCGCTTGCAGGTGTCGAGCCCTGCCGTGTGCGCGGTGACAAGTACCTTCCAAAAGGGGACGATAGTGCCTTAAAGGAAAGGCGCTCAGGCCTTACAGCTAAGGACCTCTGGTCTGCGTCCATCAGCCGCCCACCGCGTTCGCCTGCCGACTTGTTGTTGCCAGAACTGTGGAGGGAGGTTGCACTGTGCCTCGAGTCCCCTACCGATGTCGAAAGCTTTGCTGCGTCAAGCCCGTAATTCGCTCGTAATCCTGCTGTTCCAGTTCTTGACGTTCAGCAGCACTTGCCATCAATTTCAATCAAGGTGACAGCTATGTTCATTGTGCAGGTTTTTCCGCCTTCATACTACATCAGACGTAGACTTTACTTGCAGCTGGTTGCTACACCACCACCACGACAGTCCAGTCTACGCGCTAATCGCGTACAGTGTCGAAACCAAGCAGCGTAGGCGAACAGCATTCTTCGCCAAAGTTGTCCGTCGACTTCAAGCCCTCGGCAACAATATTTCTCAACGGGCTGACCTGCACAAAACATCCCTGGCTGGCAATCACAACGCACTTAACGCCCGCATTCCAGGACCTGACCGCCTTGCCGTCACGGTCTCAAGCCAGATATTATTTGCACCCCTGGCGTATGCTGTAAGGCTCGATGCTGTGGAAATGGCACAGGCCCTGATCGAGTGCGGTGCAGACATTGTGTCGGCCACGGCGTGCAAAGTCGGAGGCAGGCGACTCTCTGTGTTTGGAGCGTGCGGCAGCAAGGAGATGTACACACTGCTTCTGCGCCAGCTGGCGTGTGCGGCGTCCCGCCTCGACCCGCAATGGTGCTTGCCGCTGCACCATGCGCTGCTCAGCACACCCGTTTTGGACGACGGCCAGCTGATGGACTCGCTGCTGGAAATGGGCGCACGCATCAACATCTGCGACCCGAACAACGGCAGCGATGGTCTCCTGCACAAATGCGCACGCCACGGTCTGCTGGGCCTGGCGCAGCGAGTCGTGGCCCGGGGCGCTGAAATCGACTGCCGCAATTCCGCTGGGCACACGCCGCTGGATGCCGCTGTTGCATGCCTGCCGAAGCATGATGAAGCCGTGCGGTTCCTGGCCTCCCTTATGATTCGGCACCTGCAATTGAGCGCCCAATCCGTGCCCAAAACGCTGGTGGAGCTAACAGCACCTCCCATGCCAGAGCGCTTGGACGTACAGTGGTTCTACGGCGCCGCAACCTCCGCCTGCTCGCCGCCTGCTGTGGCGCCTGCCGCCCCTGCGCTTGCTGCGGTGAAGCAAGCAGCGCGCAGTGTGCTGTCAAAGGTGGCCGGCGTGCTTGCGCGGTGGAGGTAGCGGTGAGCAACGCCATGGCGGTGCAGCAGCAGTACTGCAGTGCAGCAGTACAGGGGCGCGCCGGAGGGCGATGTGCTGCTGGCATGATGACATACACCGCTGAGCCGAAATTCTTGCTGATGTTCCGCTGCAACATCACCGCAGCATGACCGCGGGAGACACGCCTCACGTTGTGCCTGCGACCTGTGTTATCAACGGGTCATGGCGTAACTGCATAAGCGCCATAAACACGAAATGCGGCATCAACAAGGGTTCAAGCTGCTGCAGCATGCTGTTGGTACTCACACCCCTGTTCGTTCAGTGCTCGCCCCGCACCAATCCTGCAAGCGTACTCGTATCGATTTGCTGCTACGGTGCGATCTACGCAATGCGCCAGCGTTGCTGTTCAGGTATAAACTCCAGGCGGCCTCTCCCATAGAGCTGCAGTGCTCGTGCGCATAGGCGTTGTGGCTTGAGCAACGCGCTTTGTGTTTTCAAATTGATTGATTGCGCTTCATCCAACCCTACGCTGTACTTCATTAGCTTCCCCCATGCCGCAGCGGCCTCATCCCCGCCATGCAGACTCGGTTTGCCCATATCCTTCGCGCATAAGCGGAGATCGCGTGCGCACACATGCACCTGCCTTTCCCGCAACCCACACACACGTTACCTCGCCCTTGCCTTCATATCAAGCTTCACGTCCCGCCCGGCATGATGCCCGCTGCACTGCGAACACAACAGTGTCTGTGGTGTGTGTTGCCGCCCGTCACACAACAACCGAATTCCTTTCAATCATCGCCCTTCATGTCCATTGATTGATCTCACTCTCGTTTCGTTCTGGGCACCATTTTGCCACACCACCCCGACCGGCATGCTCCATCCACACTTTCACTGCATTGGCTGCCTTGCTGACGCCTGGATGCACGAATTGGTGCAGCCTAAACCCCACTAGGCCTGTGCCCCTGCCACCTGCCGTTGGCTGCAACATCACGCCGCCAGAGATGGTGATGCTGGCCTGCTTCTGCAGCCCTGCTGCTGGTCAACGATCGCCGCCGCTTCCTCTCCCTCAAATGGAGCTGCGGGGCTCATGCACATGTAGCACATGGCCAGCGCTGGTGTTGTGTTTCCACTTGCCACTTCCAACCCCCATTCCCGTGCTTCATCCTCTTCTGTCAAGCACGCACCCATCCTATTTTCCCCGGATTTTCCCACTGCTCAGACCCAATTCGCCCATGCCGCAGCCGAGACCCTATGCTCATGCGCACAAGCGCTCGCTCCATAGCTCACGTTCACAGTCACGTTCACAATCCCTCGTTTGCGTAACAATTCTTGCAGCTCGCGCGTCACGAGCAGCAGCAAGAGCACAGGCAACCAACTCGAGGGCGTAAGACTCTCCCCTCATCTCTGCAATTGAGTGTCTAGATGGGCGCGCCGCTGAGACATCAAGCACACTGGGTCTGCTGCTGGTTCCGTGTGTCTATGATGGTGTAGTCCTATGTCTCAGAGCACGCTCATGGTTCCAGCTGTGCATGCAGCCAACTCAGACGTTCATGCCCAAGGCTGCGCCCGCCTGTGTGTAACCGCCTTCCCCACTGAGATTGCCTTGCCAGCCTGCCCAAGCCTGAAGCGCTGACGCGCCATGTGGCCTGGCAGCCCGTCATCCGCATGTTGACCCACATGTGAATAGCGCGGCATGGACTGACTTCTCTGCAGGTAAAGTAGCATACTAGCATTGCAGATTGGGTAGCGTACTAGCATTGCAGTACTGCAGCACGGCCTTCGAAGTGTGTTGTCCAAGTGGGTGCATGGTTGGCGGCACAGCCCACGGTCCTGCGTGTAAATTGCTGCACACATGTTCGCTGCAGGCTGAGCGTCGGTGGCTTTCAGCGCATGGAGGGTGAGGGTTTCAGAGCTTCAGCGACCAGTGATGCACTGATGTGCAACCACATACCGTTCTGTATGCGAGACGGTCTCTCATGTACTACAGGGAAGTCTTAAACATGTGTATGGTAACCGGCTGCAACAGGCCTGCTTCCAGCAGGCCGCTGGACTCGCCACGCAGCAGATCATGCCACGCATGCAATGTCTGGCGAGGCAACCACATCAGAGCAGGTCAGCGCGCACGGACGTCGGCTGCAGCCTTGCGAGGATTGGGTGCATGCACGTTTGAAGTTCATACAGCAACCATCTCGTGTTCAGCAGCTGGAATGGATTCTGTGGGGGCCAAATAGGAGAAAACTGGTGCACGATCCAGGTACCATAATGAGATCATGTCGCGCAGGCCCTGCCAATTGCGACGCGCCCGCACACAGTGGGCTGCAGGATGGCTGCTACCAGGGCACGCCATCGTGCCTGCAAGCGTCAGATTCCACCTGCCAGCCAGGCAGTGCATGATATGCCTGCCTAATCACTCCCCCAGATCCAATGACCCCATGGGAACAACCATCATGTATGCTGTGGCCAGTGTGATCTGCATGCTGTTGTCAGGGCCCCAACGCTACCAGCGCACTTCACCTTCTGGTGTCACACATGCATTCTGACGTCACCGCATTCATCGCGCGGCCAAGATTGAATAACATCCGTTGGCTCAGATGCCATTAGGGATGGGCTGGGCCTCAGGTGTGCACCTGCCCCAGCATCTGAGTCAGGTGTGCATTACGGTACGCACCACGGATAACGCGTGCCCAGCAAAGCAGGCATGAATTGATGTACGCAGGAGGCAGGGGAGAAGATACACATGCACTTGGGCGGCTGGGCTCGCTCAAGTCACACGCGCACACCCACACGCGCACCCGCACGCGCATCCAGGAGCTGCCCGTGCATCATCAAACTTGCTACGCTCATTCATGAATGGCCTGATCGGCCAAGTGATGTCAAGTCCCACAAGATGTGAGCCTGAGGCCATCCAGTGGCATGGCATGCAGTTGGAAACATAAGGACATTCTGGCGAGTTGTGATGTGGTGCATCGTACGCCCATGCCATGCAGCCTCCATCCATGCAAGTGGGAATGCGTGACCTGCAGGAGACGGGACTTGCTGTTCACTGGCTGACTCATGCGGTTCCCACGTGCAGAAGCACAACTCACGAGTCTGCTGTTCGATTGCCTCTCTTGAACTACGGTATTCAACTGCTCACGGCCCTGCTCAAGCCTCACCCAGCTTACTGCCATGCTGCTACAGGTGCAGGTGTCCGTCCTCGCCATGCTGCTAGGGATGCAGGCATCCGTCATCGCCATGCTGGCTCCACTAGGCGCTGGTGCGAGGCTCCTTGTGAATGCTGCGGACCGCACCCTGCAATAGCATCAGAGCGAAAATACGCATGCGCTTGTTACGCAACAGATGAGAGATGAATGAAGTTTGGCAAACCAACGGGCTGCCCGAACTTCAAGGATCAGGTGGCATCCCATCATGTGCTTGCAATGCCATCTATCGTTTCCTGCCAATGCGTTTCAGTCACGCACAGGATGCCAGCTGCATTACAAGCACATGCATGCCGCGCCCCAGCTGCTGTCACCTGTGGTGCCATTTATTGAGGGAATGCTTGACATTGAGCATGCGTGCATGTGCGCGTGGGGGTACTGGGCACTGGGCGTGTGCGTTGGCTGCATGTGTACGCTTGTGCTTGCTGCGCCACACGCGCCCATCAGGTTCACTGCGGGCCACCCAGGCATTGCCAAGGCGCGCATGCCCTGTCAGCATGTGCTCACGCCTGCACACCAGTACCCACCGCCAGCAGCTTGGCCGCGATGATGACACCTAAGACAAACACCACGCCGAGCGCTAACATCGCCTCGTCGTCGGATGAATGCATCATGAAGGTGCGGTGCTTGAGTACCGCCAGGGTCAACCTGCATGGCAATAGCAGGCAGCAGCAGCGCAATATCAGGTACCATAGCTGGAGTCCTAGGCAGTGTGACGCTGCGGCGTGCCAACGCACAATTCAGCAGCAGCAGGAGCGACTGTGCATTGCCGTGCACGCCAAACCGTTGCGTTTTCCAAAAGTCAAGCTGTCACCATGCAAAGCGTGCACGTGTGTAATGCTGTTACGCAGGCATGTTGGCGCTTGGGCGCATGGGCGCATGGAGGCGTGGGTGAGTGGGCGACCGAACACTGCCCCATGGCGCGCCAGGACGCGCCCCGCTACAGAATCATCACACACGTGGGCGCTTCATTTGGGCTCGGAACTTATGCGACAGCCCAAACAATGCTCTCTTAGCCTCGACCTGAGGTGCTGTCTGCAGCTGGGAACACGGCAGCAGGCAGTGCATGCGTGCGAGGCTCACCAGACAAAGGCCACAAGGATTACAGCAATCAGAATTGGTGTGCTGCAAAGGAGCTGCCGGAGTGCGCCCGCCGCCGCCGAGCCCCCGGACGAGCTGCGCCATCCGCCGGGCCTGAACGCATGGCAGCCCACACGCACATGACAGGCCCCGTTGAGAGCACACTCTGCTTGCAGTTTGTCTCAACCGAGCAGCCACCACAACCCCACGTACGTGTTGATTGGGTCATGCACCAGCGGAATGGGTCATTCACAACGGGGCTTCTGATCATTCACTTATGCATGGAAAGAAGAGCCCCCGCACAGAACCCATTCCATAATGCATAATGGCCTGCGGATGTCACGTCAATCGAGGGTCATCAATCAACCAGGAGAGCCCAACCCGCTTTGAGTCACGACCCAACAGTTCTCCCCATATCCCCATTCCCCGCCTCACACTACAACAGCCGTGGCAGAGGCGATTCTCCCTCTCGCACCTTACGGCCGAAGGGCTTCCTTCGCGAAGCATTCGTCCCCACAACGATCCTCCTCCCGTCTCCACGTCACCCTCTCCAGCCATGCGGCCACGACCAGCGGCCCCGGGCGTGCCGCGCGCCGAAATGTTGCCAGTCAGCGCGGACCGCTGCTTGGATGATCCATCTGGATTAAGCTGGTTTCCATAATTGTCAGTAATCTGGTAGCAAGGTACCACGTGCTCCTCAGGCTCAGCAGGGTGGATTTCGGGGACCGCAGGCACGCTGCCACTGCCCCCTTGGCCATCAGCCTGCACGCGTGCAGCACATGGGGTGCAGTGTCATGCAGGCTCAGCGCAAGCCTGCTGCGCAAGACTATGGTATAGCGCCAGAATATGCTGGCTGTCCTGACTCGCGACACGCACACGCAGTCCCACGGGACCAACATGCTTGCACTGCTGGCAGCAAACGGTGCGAGTGGTCATCCTGACGGGCAGCAGCAGAGTGTGAGGCAGAGTCTGAGCCTTACCTGCAGCTGTTGGCCAGCCTGCGGATGCTGGGCCTCATGCCCTGTCAGTGTAGAACCACTGGGTGCTGTCGACAGCGCTGCGGTCGACGGACGCCTGCGGGGTGAGGGAGTGCTCACCTGGCTGCGGCCGCTCAGCAAAGGAGACCCGCTCATGATAAGCACTGTAAAACGCTTGCTTGTGTTTTGGGTTGTACGTGGCTACGTGGCTTCCTGTGTGGAAGTGTCCGCACTGACCGCGCTGGCACTAGGTCAACCTTACAGACAGTGGAACAGGCCCTGCCTGCACTCAATGTGCAACCGCTGTGATAGAAACGGTACTGGGTGCAGTCACAGTACCTGGTGGAAGGAGGGGAACACAAAGACAAGCGCCTGCCACTGAGCGGAGCTTATACGCAGCATTGGCGCACACTCAAGACATTTTGGGCGGGAAATGCTGCTGCTGATGATTCAGGCAGCGCCAAGTTTGAAATTCAGCATGTCAGTGCAATACACGGTCAAGAACGGACCAGTGAATGCGAGGCAGGATAACCTGCATTCGTATGGGCCCAGCACCAGGTTTCCTTTGGCCAGCTTGTGGTAGGCGGGTTGCCGCTCATATGCTCTCTGTCGCACGCGTTGATGATGTCGTGTGAATAGTGCATTGACGGTGTACGATAAGAAAAAGCACAGACCTTCAGCTGCATGGAAGTTGCGCTGGAGTTCAAAAGCATGCTGTGTGCACCTTGTTGTACAGTGAGTTGAAAAGGAGCAGGCAAACGAACAGCAACCAATCAGCAACCTGAAGCCCGGAGAGGGCAGAACGCGTGCACAGATGTTGTCAAACAGCATGCCTGCCATGAAACGTCTGGCGTTAGAAAACGAAACCAATGTGCTGCAAGTTCAAGCACCAGAGCACGCATTACTGTGCCTGCATTGCGCTGGCCACTTGTGTTGGAGCAGGTCAGGGCGCAGGTGACTGGGCATATCCAGGCCACTACAACCACGCACATGATAACCAGCTTCGGGCAACAGCTGCTAGGGTCCAGAAGCAAGCATGGTGCACTGCCATGTCTGCCTTTACCCCGGTGCTGGCCGACCACCCCTCGCTGGTGGCCCGCCTCGTGCGCTTGCTGCGCGCCAGCTTGGCGTTGTACATGCGCTCTTTGTGGCAGTACTGCCCACTCGGTGGCCCCCGCATCGGACGTCGACGTCGTGTTGGCCGCTACGCCGAATGTGAGGACGGCCGTCCTACGCCCCGTACGCCCCTCTTGCGGGATCTCTCCACCCGCGGCCCTGCCTGTCACCCAGGGCGCTGGCTGGGCCCGCTTGACTGCTGACGGTGCTTTCTGTCAATGGGCCCAGGCCCCCCCTGCCGAGCGGTCCTGCCGCTTGTTTCCCTCTCCCGCCACTTCCGCTGTGCAGCGCTCTCTCGGGCCTCCGTTTGGCCCAGGCCCTGGGCCTGGGTCGTGGCTATGATCCCCCTCGCCGCCTTGCGCTCTTGTGGACGGGCCCGCCCTGGCCGACCTGGGCGCTGCTGCGTACTTCCCGTCGGCTTCCCTGACCGATGTGGGCGTCACACACTCCATGCGTGTGCATGATGATGGCCCCGCCCGCACCAATAACCGCGCTGAACTTGTGGCGGTGTGGCGCGCCTTGCGCTCGGGCCACCGTCGCATCGCCCTTGACAGCCCCGCCTGGCTGTGGTGAATCCGGAAGATGCTCCTGCACCCTGGGCGCAAGGCTGAACATAAGCAGCTGGACTCCCCACATCATTCCGTCTCGGGTTGCCTGCACCTCAACGCTCTTGTCACCGCCCGTCATGACCGTGCGTGCATGCTTCTGCTGGACGGCCTCTCGGCTGGGCGTCTGGGTGGGTGCATCGTGTTCATTGACGGCGGTGCGCCTGGCCTACACCTACCTCTCCGCCCCTCGCACGGCTCTCTGCCCAATGGCCTCCTCCCGCCTGCATGCCCTGCTCCCTCCATCCCGGACGTTATCTTGCATTGCCCGCCTGAGCCGCCGGCCACTGCCCCTGCCCTGTTTTGCTGGTTGAGCTCAAGTCCCACAACGCACCAGATGGCCAGCGCGTGCGCCCGTGCCGCGGCTCAACATGTCGCCTTGGTTGCTCTCCACCAGGGGCGGGGGTTTGCGGTGTGCCACGTTCCTCTTTTGGTTGTTGTAGCCTCAGGCACTGTCTGCGCGTCCACCCTCTCGGTTATGGTCTCCCACCTGGGCGCGTCACACCGACCGGCGAGTGCAACCTGCTGCGCTTCCATTCATTCTCAAGCCGTTCGCTCCTTCTCTTCTGTCTTTCCTGCTAAACGCTTCATGGAGCACTTGCTGATAAACCTTCACTTATGATGTGGCGTGATCACCCCCTACCTCTTCGCCTTGGGTCTCATGATAGGATGCTGCATTTCATGCGCAATGCTTACGCAGCGCGCCGCCCTGTGACGCAGTTTTACTTAATTAGGTGTGCTGCAGGACGACTTCCTCAGTTGCCAATAGCCCTGCTGGTACTTCCAGTCTGTATCTCCCTAGTAGTCGACGTACGTAGAGCCCATCATGTTGGACCCTGTGCAGTGCCTGCTGGAGCCCGCCCTACACGGGGTGCTGACTCTGAACGGTGAGGTTGCAAACGGCTGCATGGCTTCGTCGGAGTGCAATTTAAGCTGATGTTTCTTGGCTGGCTTGTGGACAGCTTCTGCCTGGCTTGTTTTGCAAGCATGGGTGTCCACGCCAACGGAATTGCCAATGGTAACCTCGTTGATTAATTTTGGTGCCCTAGATAGTATGTATTGCTGTAGCACCTGCACGACTGGTTGAAACTGCGTGATATCTTGTCGTCACTGTGATTTCTGTGCTTCGCGTGTGCATAACTCCCAACACCTTCCCAACCCTGCTTGCAGGCGTGGAGCCTTGCCGTATGAACGGTGGCCTGTGCCTTCCAAAGAGTGCTCTGAGCTCCACTAGTGAACGACGCTTACATCGTGCAGCTAAGGCTCTCGGGCTCTGGTTGGCGCCCTGGACCAACGTAAGCCCACCACGCCCCCCGATAGACATTTTATTCCCGGAGCTATGGACGGAGGTTGCACTACGCCTGAAGTCCCCTACAGACATTCAAGCCTTTGCTGCTTCAAGCTCGTAAGTGGCTTGTAGTGCTGCTTGCTCATTTTCCCTGCACCGCTGGCAGCTGAACTGGCCGCTGCACACTTGAACTGCCTTGAGCAGCATGAAGTTGACACCACCGTGACAACAACTCCGGTACTTGTGCAGGTTTTTCCGCCAGCTCACCACACTCAGTGCAGACTTCGTGTGCCGGTGGCTTCTACGCCACCATCCCGACTGCCCGCTCCACGCGCTTGTCATATACAGCGCCGTAGTAACAAAGCCCCCTTCAAGCTGGGAACAGCAGCTTGCACAGATTAACTTCTTCGTTAGTGTCATTCTCCGGCTTAAGGCCCTTGGCTCCAATATTTCCCTCATGATTGACCTGCAAGCGACTACTCTGGCCTTTGACCACAATGCTCTGCAAGGCCGCTTTCCTGGGCACGCCAGCCACTCAGACACAGCTTCAAAGCGGATCATGTTCAATCCCCTGGGTTATGCCGTTAGGTTTGATGCCGTGGAGGTGGCGCAGGCCCTTCTCAAGTGCAGGGCGAACTTGATGTCGGCAACGGCATGTGAGGTCGGAGTCACCTGCTTCTGGGCGTTTGAAGCTTGCGGCAGCAGAAGGATGTTCACGTTCTTGATCCAATGGTTCTTATACAAGGTGTCCCGCCTCGACCCGCAGCGCTTCTTACCGCTACACCGCGCGCTGCTGTGCGCACCTTCCCTGGATGACGGTGAGGTGATGGACGCGCTCTTGGCAGCAGGCGCACACATCAACGTTATCGACCAAGTCAATGATGGAGGAGGCCTCTTGCACTACTGCGCTCAGCACGGCCTGCTGGGCTTGGCGCAGCGAGTCGTGGCCCGTGGCGCGGCAATTGGAATCCGCAATCAGGCTGGGCAAACGCCGCTGGATGTGGCTGTTGCGTGCCTGCCCAAAGGGCACGAGGTTGTGCAGTACCTGGCGAGCCTTACGGTGCAGCACCTGCACTCGACCGCCCAGCCCGTGCCCCCAGCGGTCGCGGAGCTGGCAGCGCCTGCGCCTGTCGAGCCCCCAGTGGAGCCTCAGCAGCAGGCGCTTGAGCGTTTGGATGCGCAGTGGTTCTACGGCGCCGCAGCCCCTGCCTCCTCGCCGCCTGCTGTGACGCCTGCCGCTCCTGCGCTTGCAGCGGTGAAGCAAGCAGCGCGCAGTGTGCTGTCCAAGGTCGCTGGTGCGCTTGCGCGATGGAGGTAGCGCTGAGGGGCGCCATGGCGGTACGGAGAGCGCTGCTGGTGGATTACTACTTTGCTGGCATAACGACATCAGCCACAGTGCAGAAATTTATGCAGATGCCTCACTGCAACAATCTGCCCGCACCATGCGACATGCCTGATAACTGTGGAGGGGTTTGTGTGCTGGCAATAGTCCCACCCCGTCCATGCGGCGCTCTCCATCCGCGCCTCTCATTGGCCGGCATTGCAGTACAGATGCGCTGCAGTCGTTACGCGTTCAGTGTAGTTTGTGTCTCTTGTGATTCCGGATTGATTGATTTTGCCCCTCTAATCCCATTCTTGCAAATCATCCTCTTCGGCCACCTCCGCAGCTGCCTCTTGCCGTCCCTCCCCCACACACACACGACGCATGCCAAGCTTGCCCGTCCTGCAGCTCCGCCACTGTGGGTGCATGCACAACCGCCTGCTCTACAACTCACACTTATGCTCTGCTGCGTGCCGGTGTTTGCAACGATTGTTGCATGTCGCATGTCGGCCGCAGCTTGGATCCGGGTTTCATACTTTCATTGATCTCATACCCTACCCAACACTGTGCTTGCTGCATGTTGTGCGAAATAAACCTGTCAGGTGTGCGTCGCCGCTGACTATGCATCATGCAACCGTCGGTGGTCCTACTAGGCACGTGTACTCCAGCGGGCTGCCCAGGTGCCACGCTTGCTCAGTGACACAGTCGCTGAATTGCAGACCCCTCTGTCTCAGTCATGCTGTCAGTCAATGATTGCCGCTGCATCTCCCTCTGATAGAGCTACGGTTCGCATGTGCATGGACCTTGCGCTCGTTGTGTGGTTCCACTCGTTTACGTTCATTGATTTTGCCGCTCCAACCCCCCATTCTGAATCCCATTCCAGTGCTTCATCCTCTTCCGTCAACCCCGCACCCATCCTATTTTCCCCAGATTCGTCCACTGCGCAGACCCGATTCGCCTATCCCGCAGCCGAGACCCTGTGCACATGTGCACAACCACCGGCTCGGCAGGCGGCCTCACGTCCACATTCATGTCGCGTGTCGGCAGCAGCAGCAGCACTTGGATTCAAGTCGCTTGGCTTTAGCAAAGCCTCTTGCAGTCAATGGCTACGCAATGCCGACTGTCATACGACTAGTCCGCTTTTGCGACACTACCTTCCATGGAACTCTTCTGTACCTCCCATTCATCACATAAATTGATCTTGGTTTGGTTTGACCATTCCTTCGCCGCGCCTTTCTCTGTTCCACTGCCCTGCTCAATCCCCAATCCGTATTGCAGTTTGGAATTGCGGACCAAACAGTGATCGGGCCCGGCTGCTCAGCCTGAATACACTAAGCGGCACGTAAGCCTATGGCCCTGCCACCAGCTGCCCTCTTGCAACTTGCAGACTGGCTCAACAACAAAAACTGTGAGGTGTTGGTTATGCTGGTGGGTGCCCTGCTGTCCTGCTGGTACAATCCTACATGATGTGCCATGCGCACGCTCCCGGCAGCGTTTGCAACTGCTGACAACCAGCCCAAATTCTGACTGCTGCCTGTCTGTAACTGCCTTCCCCACCGTGTATCTTTGCAAGCTTGACAAGCGTGAAATGAAATTGATGTGTGTGGGGCCCGACAGCCCGTCAGCCTGTTGAACCACCCACTGTGCATCTTTGCCTGACTGCGCGGCAGGTATTAGCAGCCTAGCACTGCAGAACTGCAGCACAGCCTGGGCATGTTGGTCAAGTGGGTTCACGATTGGCTGCACGAGCCACGGTCCTTGCGCATGCTTGCTACACGTCGCTGCATGACGTGATCACATTCGTTCTGTGAAGCATCATGAAACGATCAAGCACTGCATGCTCCTTGTTGAGTGCTCGATGCATGCCCGGTGATGGCGCTAACGTTGGCGGGCAGATCGCTAAAACCCAAAGTATTCCAAACAGTGTGCATGGCCGATGGCTCAGTGGAAGCTGCATGCGGCTGCTCATTTGCAATAGGGCCCTGTCAGGTGCCTTGCTGTACTTCGGATGCTACTCATGACTTACGTAGTTCTATAATTCGTGATTCAGCACCATCAGCCAACACCGGTGCAACTGCATCAGCCACAGCGTGATGCGCTCCAGGACAGCAGCCCAAGCAACCCGTCAGCTGGCAGGGCTTACAGTACAGAGCAGTACGCGAATAACACGATGGCTGATGCCGCAAGTTCGGTACACAGCCATCGCATGCAACCGCGGCGAGGTTTCCCGGCAATCCCATACGCTGGTGTGTGCATGGCCACCGCACACCAACGCACTGCGGAAGTGTGGATCTCGGGCTGATCAAATGAACCATTTTGATTCAAGCGTGCGGTACATTGCAGTGGAATGGTCCGTCACCGGTGGAAACAAAGCAGGGCGTCATGCAATCTTATGGCAAGCAAGGCCGCACACTGGCTGCACATTAGCGTTCCCCATGCAGGTGATGCCAGGCAGGCGGCCTGGGTGCGTTTATTTCTTATTGCAGGATTGTTTTTGCGTGGGTGCGGAAAGATCAAACAGGAGCAAAACCGATTGGCCGCGGTGGGAAAGGATGGGTGCATGTCGCATGCAGGCCCATTTATCCATTCAAGCCGCCCAGTCACGCAGTCACCAGCGCGCGTAACACCGCAACAGCGGCCCTGCCCAGTGCCAAGGCCTGCACGATTACTGAAAGTTTTGAGGACAACCGCAACTCAGGGTTGGCGCTGCACGGCTCTGCTGGACCCACCCAACGCACGGCGTTGGGGTGTGTGTCTGGCGCTTCACGCTTATCTGCAAGCCAGCGGCCATCCGGGGGCCCGCGTTGCGGACTGCACGCAACATGCATCGCCGGATGCTGCCCGCCCTTCAGGCCTTCGTTCACGGGTACAGCCTTTTATACTTCAAGCACCGTGCGTACGAATCCCATCAGCTCATCCACCGCAGCAATGGTGTAGTCCAGCTGCTCCGCCACGCTGTCGGCGGCGGTGTTGCTGCCGGCGCCCGCATCGACGATGTCGGCATCCAGCTTCTCGTACGAGGTGATGACCTGCGATAAGAACAGACATATGTGCATGCACACGAGTGCAAGTTGAGATCCCTGCCATTGTTTGAGTGTGTAACTTAGGGTCTTTACTGGAGCATAGAACTCAGTGGTGGCTTGCCTTGAAGCGCGTGCACTCACACGCTACCGGAACACACACTGCAGGTGGACACAAGGGATGTCAAGCCAGCCACATCACGCTGCGCTGGTCCGACACTGCGTTGAACCCCAGTGAGGGAATGACCACAGCCGGGCGCTGCCGGGCGTGCATGGTGAACGTCATGCCAGCGGGTGCAGCGAACGCTGGCCGCATGATGCACCTTAAACACACGTTGAATCATGAATTCAGCAAGGTAAATGCAAGCTTTGCCTGGGGGACTGACTGGACGTGCTTGAACGCGTGCAAGCAAGGACTTGCATGGCGTTCGTATGCGGTTCTGGTCCAAGCAAGGCACCGGGAGGCCAGCGTGCACGCATGCGTGCAGCTTTACGGTTCGCTGCATAGTCAATCAGCGCTTGCACCCATGCTCACGGGCGTGCTGCAGCGCTGCTGGACAGTGGCTGGCCTCACCTTGCCGAGGATGTCGTATCCGTGCTCTCGGACGTCCGGGGGAGACAGGCTGGTCACGTTCTTAACAATCAGCCTGTCGGCAGTAACGCACACCGCACACGCACACACACACATATACACACACACGCACGAATTTACGCAGGCACCTACACAGCATGTTGCGCAGAGGGCAACATTGGACTGCGCGGCAATGCGCCCCAAGTTTGGGCCCAGACAAACAATGTGGGCTGGACTGCAGCATGCTTAGCTTGCGCCTGGCCGTTTGAGCAGGGCAACGGCTGGCGGCAAGAGCAGTGCCGAGGGTCACCCCAGCAGTCTGATGTACTACTGAAGCCACCAGCACAGCCGACTGTGTGTTTGACTGGTGGTGGTGCAGCGTTCAACAGCCTGATTTTATTATGTCAGGCAGTCCGTGACCGCCTGATGATGTACATCGCCACGGGCACTGCACGGATCAACCCGCCGTGGACCACCGTCCTTGCACAAGCGGCTGGCTGTGGCACGCAAAGGCCAGACCCAGGCCGCCTTGCATGCGCTGCATGCACCCATGCTTGTGCCGAGGCTGTGGCATGCCAGCCTCACACGCACCTGAACGTACAAGGGTCCGACAGGCCGAACTGCTGCTGGGCCAGGATGGCCTTTGTCTCCAGCGTGTCGCTTTCCTGGACCTGATACAGGTAGCAGTTGAGGCTGGAGGCGCGCACCATCTGCAGGGCCTCCGTCCAGGCTGTCATGCTGACTGTGGCACCTTGCGGCTCAGTGGGCAGTAGTGACTTGGCTGTCGCGAGCCGTTGCTGTGCGACGCGTATCGGCGCGAGGATTTTCGCGCCGCCGTTGGCTTGCTGCCTGCCCTTCCACCACTGCACCAGGCCCTCAGCGGGCCCTGCAACGGCGGGGCTGCTGCTGGCAAGCAGCGCTGCGCCAGCAGCAAGCGACGCAAGCGCCGCGCGCCGCCCCAAACCAGAGGGCGGTTCAACCTGCGAAGCGCCGTCCGAGAACACCTGCTGCTGGTCGGGTTGGTGCTGCTGGCGCTGGCTTGCTTTGATGGCTAGGCACGCGTGCGGGCCTCGTGCAGCGCTTTGGGCTGCATGACCAGCTTGCGAGCGGTGAAGTGGCAGGGCGGATTTGCACAGCATTATTTAGCAGTTCAGTCCTTGATAGCTCTGTACACTTTCAGCAGAGTATGATGGGTGCTCACTTGGCTGGTGACATTGCAAAACCGGGCGCCGAGATCGTTCGGGGTGTAGTGTACAGGGAGGGGCCCAGGCCGGGCCTCGAGTTTTTGCTTGCAGCATGCCCCGTTCAAATCATACATTCCCCATGGCACCTGATAATGGCTCGTCGTAGGGCAGCAAAAGGTGTTCTTGCACGCCGTATACACAATTGACCCAACATCCGGTGAATTGTCCCTGCCACGACCTGCGTTCTCTCGACCTGCTGGCGCGCGCTCAACAGCGTTCCAGCAACAATGCACCAGGACCCGGGAACGGTGGCGTTTGTCTAGCAGTATAAATGGCGAATAAGCCCCCGATTAAGCTGAGCAGCGTGGTGGACACTAGCAAGGTGAGTCCTCGCATGTCTCCTCCGAGGGCGTGTAGGGTTAGGAAGCGTAAAACGGGGCCACGAGAGTGCATATGATGACGTGTTGCTGTTTCAATAATATTGTGTTGTTCCTGCAGTATGTGCCCTCCGCCTCGGCCTCCAGCCTCATTGTTGCCGTCAGGGTGAGACCACTACTAAAGTCGGAGTCAGCAAAGAGCAATCGCAGGGACATACTGCGTATCTTAAATGACAAGGTTGTGCTGGTGCTTGACCCCGATGAGAGCAAGGTGAGTTTGCGTGCTAAATTTGGGCCCTTCCATAACCGCCTCGCAAGCGACGACGCGACAGGGGCTTACTGTGGGCGCTGGACCTGCCCTTGGTGTCCAGGACTATCTGGACCAGGTGCAGAACCGCACCAAGGAGAAGCGCTACACCTTTGATGTCGCCTTTGACGTGACGGTGAGCCACATAGCTGGTGTTTCCTCACCGGCTTTCCGTGCATCGGTTTCGTGTTGCGCGTCTCGCAGCACGTATATTGACCCGCCGCAGCCAGGTCCTGTGCGTTCTTTGTGAATTGCACTTGGTGTGTGTTAAGAGCAAGTATGCTGTCCCTTTGCAGGCAAGCAATGTCGACGTTTATGAGGGTACGGTCAAGGACCTAGTTGGCGGGGTCCTGCACGGAATCAACACGACTGTGTTTGCATATGGCGCCACCGGGTCAGGGAAGACCTACACTATGGTTGGTGAGTGCCATATTCCCACATCAGCACTTTGGCCGCTGCGTGTTCGCTCTTTTGTTTTGTGTCCGCACTCCGCACTCCGTTGGCAGTGCGGCGCACTAGCACTGCGTGTCGGCAGCAGACCCCACACCAGAGGCACGCAACAGGGCACTGCCATATGGACATGCGTGCAGGCACGCGTGACGACCCTGGGCTTATGTTGCTGTCGCTCCAGCGCATCTTCATCGACTGCAATCGCATGTTCCGTGACGAAACCGTGGAGGTGACGTGCAGCTATCTGGAGGTCTATAACGAGGTAAGAACAAGTTCCTTG
>BDDA01000371.1:82302-112053 GCA_001662385.1 Chlamydomonas asymmetrica | reverse complement strand
TGCTTGCAAGGCGTGCCGACGCCACACAGACGCGTTGTAATCCCTTTGAAGCAAAGCTATGAACCCAATGAACGGCAATAGTTAGAGCAAGAAATGTCTGCTGTGGCCCAACGGATATGCTGGCTGGGGTTACCGGGGGTTCACATGTCCGACAAAGGTTCACCTTGACAGCCAGACTGGCTCACAGGGGTGTAGAGCTTTCAGAGTTACAGAGTTCCATTGTACCGGCTGCCTGCTCTGCTTTGCAGCGCTGGCCAGGGGCACACGATCCTGCAGATCTCGGCTGACGGCAAATCCAAGTCCGTCTTTGCCACCATCCCCCTCGATGACAATCGCGTTAAGGCTGAGTGCGGTGATGGCAAGGGCCACTTCAACGGTGTGGGCCTCACCATGGCGCTCACAATCCTGTCCAAAGGTGCGTTGCATCCTGCATCTGCAGTGCATTGAGTGCAGCATGCAGCTCATGCGACAGGCTCTGGCTGACATGGACGAGTGTTTGGATAAGTGGTTACGGGGCATGCATGCCAAGCGCATACTATACAATTGTGCGCATGTTGCTGTTGCCCGTGATTGCAAGCCAGTGCAGATGCTCACATGCGTTCCTCGGCATTGTGCTCAAATTCGGCACGCAGGCTATGTGATCGTCGGCAGCACCCCCATCGCGGTCAACGGCAACGTTGCGGATGCCGGATGCCTGCTGGTCCTGGACAGCAATGTGAGTCCTGGTACTAGCGCCTCAGTGCGTGCACCACATACAGCTGAGCCTGACCCTGCTTCAATCCTAGGTCAAGGCCCCATGCGCCCCATGCACCCGTACGTAATGCATTATATGTGCCTTATCTGATGCTTTCCTGCTGCAGGGCAACCTGCTTGACGCGCACGCCGCCAACGAGCCCACCAGCTCAGCCGGCGTCAAGACGGGCGGTGGCCCCTGGGCGTTTGCCGTGAAGGAGTACAACGGAGGCTCCAACGCCTTCCTGTTTGTGTCGTACGTGCTGGGCAGCAACCCCGCCTCCACCGCCACCCTGTCAGGCGCTGACGGCGGCAAGGTCGTGCGCTACGGCCTGAGCATCCCCGGCGGCTTCAACGCCATCACCTTCTGGGGCGGTGCGCCTGACCTGGTTGCCTCCGGCTTCATGACCACGCCCGCCACCATCGGCCAGGGCACTGTGGGCCCCGCGGGTGAGTGATGAGCAGTGTGGATCGATCTCGACAGGTTGGCAACTCAGAATATGCACAAGCCATGCTATGTACATGCCTTTGTGAATGCCTGCTGAGATTCCTGCATTCACTCATGTTCCTATGTTCCTGTGCCCCCCATTCATTCCTTGTCCAGGTCTGGTGCTGTTCCAGAATATCAACAACCAGTTCAACGTCCCCGGTGCCGCCAAGGGTCGCCTATACATCGCCGACACGCTGGGCAACCAGGTGGTCAGCGTGGCGCAGGCCACCGCATGCTTCTCACTGCCTGGTGCCACCCCGCAGTGCGCCACTGATGTGGAGGCCACGGACGGCGTGCTCAACGCGCCCATCGGCATTGCGCAGTCGCCGTCCGGCAGCCTGGTGGGCGCCAACGGAGGCAACGGGTGAGGCAGCGACGCATTGGCAATCGGAGCAGATGCCCTTGCAGTGACTCCCCATCAGCATTTGTGATGATAGCAATGAAATGCTGCACCAGATGCTGCACATACTGTGCGCAACGATAGCAGCCACCATGCATGCCATTCGTCGCAACCCGTTTCCTGCATGCAAACAAGTTCTTGGTCATTGGCATCTGCATGCTGTGCCCCCGGCTAACTCCCTTCCCCTTTCCCTTTCTCTTTCCCCTCCCTCCCACAGGCTGTTGTTTGAGGTGGCGGTGTCGCCTCCCCAGGCCAACGTGCAGCTGGCTGCTCAGCTGGTGGACAACGGCGGTGCGGGCGGTGCGGGCGACCTGTTCAACGTGTTGTTCCACCCCATGAACCCCAGCACCCTCATCTTCAACGACGATGGCACCAACCAGTTCTTCAAGCTCAAGAAGTAGAATGGTTCCTGCTGAACCGATCCAGTCCAACATCACACGCTGCCTTGCATTGTATGTTGCGTAGGTTTAGTTTTAGACAAAAGCACATGCGTGAGAATGGGTTGGTTCATTGACAGACCTTTACAGGCGTGAAGGCGGCAACACGCATTCCTCAGGGGGAAAGGTCGGGCGGCAGTGGCGGTGCCCAGGGGCGGGGGAGGGCATTTTCCATTCAAACGCTCATTCAATTGATTTTTGGTAGCTGCCGGCCCCTGATGCACGTGTGCAATACAACAACCTTGCGCAGCTGCGCCTCTGCCTGGCCTTGCGCCCGTTACTAGCATGCATTCGTAATCCGAATTACGCCTGGGCCCAGGTGCTTCCGATCATTGATCTGTGGTCAGGAATGTCGCTGTTTCCCGCTGTCGCGCCTCTCCCTCCTGATACCGATGATACCGATGATACGTGATTTTTGTTTTCATTCAGATTCTGCGTGTGACTGGTGCCTTCATTAGCCATGGTTGCCACATTCCAGCGTAAACCACTGGGATCCACCCATCCTGTACATACGCGCAGACACTGATGTCAAGTCCGTTCCCACACCAGTGCCACAACAATCACCGCATGCAAGATCCTCCACACTCTGCGCTTGTTCAGATGCTTTCCGTTTCCTCTCCAATTTGAGATTTTTACTCCGGTCTGCATCCTGTGCTCCTGTCTTGTATCCGCATCCTTCACTGCCTGGAGCAGCACTTTGGGCAATGCTTTACCAGCAGTCCCCTCCTTCCCCCCTTCCGGGTCCCCGATTGATCACACAATGCAATAATAAGCCCACGGGTCCATCATCAAGTTGTTGGTCCATCATCAAGTTGCTTCTGTGCTGCCCACCAGCCAAGTCGTGTGTAACATTCAGCTGTTGCGCCAGGTGTCTCGGCGTCAGCATACGCAGCCTACCCAACAACATCCACCCGTTAGGACTGCGCCGTTATGCATCCACTTTGATTGGGCAAAGCCTCACATCCCTCAGCCAGCTTCAGGCAGGTCGGCGCACTGCGGCTGCTTCTAGCGCTGGACGACGCCTTCCACACGCATGCATCCGCATGGCGCATCATGTTCGCGCACAGAAGCTGCTGCGCACAGCAAAAGACGTATGCATGCATTACAGACTTACAGTGGGCATGCTCTACACTGGAGGTCTAAGCGGGCGATAGCGGTCAAGGGTGCGTGGCAGCGGTAAACCCGTAATGCACATCACCCTGATCAAGAGGCGTCAGCAACCACACCGAGCGGCACTCGCATGTTGGGCTGAAAGCTCAAGCAAAGGATTGCTCAGCAGGGCCTGTGAGCCATAAACGGCATGATCAAAACGGCGGGTGCTACCCAGCAGCACCAGGCCCCGCATGAGCTGATCCACGCTCGCACGAGCGTGCTGGCGCCTAGCGGCAGGCAACAGTGCTGCTCCACTGACTTGCACGCCGAGGACACGGCGTCTGTCGCAGATTGCTGGGCGCAGCAGCAGCCCTCACACGCAGAGCTTCCAGCGCGTAACACATGTGCCAAGGGGGGGCATAATGCCTGTGACAGGTGCGAAACCCCCTTAAGGGAACGCAGAGGGGTCGCTGACCTGCTCAAGGGGTCTGCTGCCGGGGCACGGGCTGCCGCCATCCTGACGTCGTCATAAACTCATAATACTGATTTGGCGGCTAAATGAAGGACTGACCCACAATAAGCGAATGTAATGAATGTCATTGATGGAGCCAAGGCAATACACACCAAATGCTTGATCCTTGTCACACCGTGCATGCGTATCGCGGACGCGTATCGCCTACCTAACACTAGCGCATGCACATGCACGGCCAGAGCGCACGGCCAGAGCACACGGCCACAGCTGATTTGCTAAGCGCAACAATGCGACAAGGGAAAGAGCGATGCAGGGCATGGCATGTCATGACAGTCAGACAGTGCATGGCGCCCGAGAGCTCCTGTTAGCATGGCCAGCATAGCGGGACGGCCTGCGAATCACCTACACCTAGGCAGCTGTAAGACTGGACTACTACTGGGTAATTAGGCACCGTAATTAGGGTTGCAATCAGGTTGCAACAACGTCTACAGCACCACAGGTCCTGGCTGGCGCGAGCCCTGACTGGCACGCTTTGTCGCGCAAATCTAAGCGCTTACGTGCAGAGAGGGGAACTCGTGAGGAGCGATACGATACACGCCGGCCACTGCACATGAGCGCCTTGAGCCAGGTAACAGGATGTAAACTGGTCTATTGGTCTCGCTCGCTATCTGGCTACGATACCTCAAAATCACACCTCCACCATGCTTGCGTCGTGGCGCAGCAGGAACTGCTGCTTGAGCTCTGCCAGGCGCGCGCGGTACTCCTCCAGCAGGCCCGCCACCTCGCCCAGGTAGCCCTCACGCACGCCCTGCAGCTGGCGCAGGTGCTCAGAGCGGATGGCGGCCAGGCTGGCGCGGTGCGCCGACTCCGCGTTGTCGTATTGGCTCTGCAGTGCACACGCACACGATGGTTCATTATCGCACGATTATCGCAAAAACAATGTGAGCTGGGGAGGGTCTGGGCGGGGGCTGGAGCGCGAGCGAACGCATCATGTGCGGCGGGCAGCGCCAGCGCTGGTGCGTGCAGCGGCTTGCCGCAGCCGGGCGGCGAATTGCGGCGGCGCTGAACAGGATGCTGGCCTTGCACCTCGAAGGTGCGGGGTATCAATCCCGTGGGGCCGCGTGTATGCAGATGTATTTTATGTGCGTACCTGGAGCGTGTGCAGTCCTGCGAGGTAGTCTGTGAGCACGCCCGACACCGCCTTGTCGTGCCCCGCCAGCCCGCCGCTGAAGGCCGCCTGCAGGTCCGCCACCGCAGCGTTGTGTCCTGGCAGCAGGTCGCGCAGGCCGCCCTCGTGCACCTCCAGCACCGCCTGCAGCTCCGCCCACAGGCTGCGCTGCGCCTTGGCGTGCGCGGCGGAGAGCTCCTGCAGCGCCGCCTCGCTGGCCGGCACCTCGCGCGCCAGGTACTCAAGCAGCAGCGCCTGCATGAGCGTGTACGCAAAACGCAAATATGATGAACACCGTGCGATACTGGCGCGACACACATGGTATGATATCATGCAGCGTACACTCACAAAAGCGGGTACATGAATGCATTAGTACGAAACTACTGTAGAGGATCAGAGGGCTATGGGATTCTGGGGCACCACCACAGTGTTTGTCCTGATTTCCTTTCTCTGCCTGCGCCCCCGCCTCTGCCTGTGTCGGCCCCACAGGCTTCGCATCCTGCAAGATACCCTGCAAGCATGCACCCTACTCCTTCACGCACGAGGAGACCCTTCACGCCCACTCTCCTTGCACTCACACATCACACCGCGCCACACAGTAAACTGTAACCCACCCACCACACAACACTTGACCGCATTACACTGTACCGTACTGCACCGTACCGCATCACGCTGCACCGTACCGCCGTGCACTGCGCCGCAAGCAACCCCCGCAGCCCACCTGCAGCCTGCTGATGGCCAGCGCCGTCATGTCCTCCAGCGTGGCCTTCAGCCGCGCCTCACGTGCGGTGAGGTCCGCCTGCTTGGCGGTCAGCTTGGAGCGGCTGAAGGTGTAGAAGCTCTGCGTGCGGGGCAGAGGCGGGTGCGTGAGGGTAAAGAGGATGGCAGCGTCGGCGTGATTGTATGCGCGTGTGGAATGGGTGTTGACGGGGGTGAGGGTGCTGAAATGCACTCTACAGTCCTGCATGCGGGTAAATTCGCATGCCGTGGACCGTCCGGCCAAGGATACCGTACCGATAAAAGCTTACCAACCCAGATTATTTCCTGCCATGTGATCAGGTGAGCACCGCAGGATGGCATGGGCGACCCCCATCATGCAGCCAGCGTTGCGGCAGCCTCGAGCGAGCATCCACTCTCCTCAAAGCCCATATTGCCTATACATGCATGATTGCATGCACCCCACAACACCGTACAGAACCACACTCCTCCATACAACCGATGACCGCCGCTGCCACCAGCCCACACACGTAGTGAAGTGCTGCACACGTGTACGCATTCTTCGGTGCTTGCTCACCTCCAGGTCCTTGACCTTGGCTGCGAGCGTCTCGTTAAACGCCTTGTGGTGGCTGCGCAGTGCTTCCAGGCAAGCCTCCTTGTTAGCTTCCCAGGAGCTGACCTCCTCAGCCCGCAGCTCCAGGCAGCGGTCGTGGTTTCGGCCCATCCGCCCCAGAAACTTGTCGTGCGACGCCTCGAGGCGCGAGAACTCGTTCGAGTAGTCACGTGGGCCGGCAGGGCTGAAAGGCATGGCAAGGTTCAGGTAGGATGCCTGGCCGTTGCCGTTCTGGAAGAAGCCGCTGGTGCTGGCTGAGGTTATGGGCGGCAACATGTCGCTGTTGTTAGGGCTCTGCGGTCCAGGCGGGCTGCGGCCAGCCGGGCTGGATGGCGCGGTGGGGTAGCGTGAGGCTGAGATGGACAGGCTGTTCTGCATGTCTGATGACAAGGGGTCTAAGTTGAGGGAGCTGCCTACGATTCGCCTCTGCTGCCCCTCGATGTGCTTGCGCTGCATCTCCTTCATCGCAAGCTGGTACTCCTGTCGCAGCTGCGACAGCCTCGTCAGCTGTTTGTTCACCTGTGGTAGGTAGAAGGCATATCAGTTATTCGCTGGCAGAGGTTCAGAGGGTCGTCCACCGCCCCGCAGGGGCGGCCTTCCACCTTCTCTAAGCGCTTGGCATACAAACAACTACAGAGCAGTGAGGCACCCAAGTGCATGGAGAGAAAACCATACAGCTCAATTGCTGCTGATGCAAGCAAGCATAGGTATCGGCTCGTTCCTGCGTGTGCCTGTCAGTCGCCACGCTTATCTGAAGGGCTCACCTGCTCTTCAGCCTGGTGCTGGATTTCCTCTGATTCGAGCACAAACTTCGTCTGCAGTTGTGGAATCAGGGACATGGCCTTGCTGTGCGAGGCTCGAAAGTCTATTTCCCGCTCCTCAGCCGCGGCCATGTATTGTACACGATGCTTCTTGAGCTGCACCTGTGGACACCCAACCACATACAGGACAGTCGTGACCGCTGTCCAAAATACACAGGTTACCAAGAACACAAGCAAGGGAAGCATCGTGCTTCGTCAACCGGTTTCACTGTGGCTTACATCATGAGCAGCTTCAAACTGAGAAGGCCCGCTGGGGGTCTGCGCTCGGCTTGGCAGAGGTGCAAGCTGCCGTGTAGAGTATGGGCTGAGCGGCCCCTGTGAGTTAGGGCCTCCTGGCGAGGCAGGAGTGCGCGGGGGAGCGCCCGCAGGCGACCCTGGCACAGAGCCTGACGTCATAGCAAGCCTTGTGAGTGTGGTTGTCATTTGTGAGTAATCATATATGCACTCTTAGCCTGGGACAGGTCCAAACACCTTCTTAAGAGCAGGTTGGACAGATGAACTCCAGCTTAGAGAAAGAGTGAGATGCAAGGGAGCATTGCGACCGCTCGCGTCTGTGCTGCATCTGACGCTGTACCAGTTACATAGCATTACTGAGTTTCGATAACTTTCAGACGCCTCAGATTATGCCTACAGTGCTATCTTTCCGATTGCAGCCCCGTCCCCACCGCAGCCAAACACACCTGCATCTCGCTTGCAGAGTTCAAAGGCTGTCACTGTTCTTCAAAGATTACTTCTTGTGGTAGCTCTGTATGTTGTAGATTTTGTATGCACTCAACGGAGTTTGTTTCGTTGATGCGTGTGAGGTGCAGCGTTTTGGTGACCCCAACTCCCCTAGTGATCAAGCTCGACAGAGGCCGCGCTATACCTCATGGCTATACCTCGATCAACCGATGGTCGAAACATAATTGACGTATGCTGGCGCCTACAGCCTCATCAATTACTCAGTTATCTGACTGTCCTGCATGTGCACACGATTCAGCCGGCCCTGTGCGCCGCACCACAACTGACCTGCTTAGTGCTCAGGTGCAAAGGCAGGGGAAGATGATGCCTCCTGACAGTCCTGAGTTGCTGGGTAACATAAGACTGGGGCACAGTTGCAACCGCAGGCAGGGCTGGGGTGTGCCGCCGCACTGCGCAGCCTCATGGCCTTTCCCCACCGCAGCCAAACATAAAGCACAACTCTGTGCAGCCCCACCGTGAGCCCCCACCCTCCAAGCCTGAATGGCAGCACGTGCATGCACAGCAACGCAATAAGCCCTGGTAAGGGAGTGAAATCGGAGTCAAATGGTTCCTTCTGCATGCAGCTTATTACCGAGGAACGCCACACCCAGCCAGACGGCCAGTCCACTGCTTTACTTCCGCATTAGGGGCCAAGCGTGGGGACCAAGTGTGTGAGGCACGCGTCATGCAATACAAACTCCCTATCACACTGCGGCCCTCTTGCACACCATGTGCATAGCTTGGCGACCCCCTTCAGCTTGCCTGGTCCCCATCTGGGGTGAGCATGGGCCGAGTGGCCAACACGCTCCTGATGTAACATAAGTACATAACACATCACACACGCCCGTCCTCCCCCCCCCCCGGGTCTGCCGTCTGCGCCATCCATACCCACCCACCAAGCCCAACCCTTACACACACACACGCTCATTGAAATCGCATGGCTGATCGGCGTTTGGAGCAACGGACTGTGCAGTCTGTGCATGACACTGCGAATGCCGACCGCTGCATGCTGCAGCCTGGGGGGACTGCGGTACAGTTTGATGAGGATCGCCGCCACGCACCCCGCACCCCGGTGGGTGCGAGGCAATGAAGACCTTCATTGGCAGCGTGTGGAGCTGTGCTACATGGTCCCTGTAAGCAGGTGCTCGCATGCTTGTGGTGGTTGGCGCTCTCACCGGCACCGCAAGAGGTGCTACAAGTGGCACACAGTCAACACGGCCACCCTCAGCTCGAAGCGGACTGGAGGGTGTGTGTTTCATCAGCAGATTTCCGTGCCCCCTTAGGTCCACAGCTCCAGCGGACTTCCCTGCTGATTGACCGCAGACACAAAGCTCAAAGAGGAAAGGCCGTACGGTATGATCGGGTGTCAGAGTGTGAGTTCATGCGTGCCAGTCTAGGCGTGTGTACGAGCGACAGCGAGATGTGCTACAGGCAAGACACGCTCGGAGTTGTGTGGAATGGCTGCCGACAACACGCATGCGCACACGTGCAGCGGTATGCTGTTTTGCAGTTGACGTCCTCCACGGCTGCATGGCTCTGATGACCAAGAGCACCTGAGCGCCTGCGTGTCTCGCAGCCTCAACGTGCATGAGCGGCACTACATGTCGTACTGTACGATAGTACGAGGTGTAGCGTACAGAACGATGTGTAGTGCCGCTCGTGCACATTGAGGCTGCGAGATATGCAGGCGCACAGGCGCTCTTGGTCGTCAGGGCCAACCTGGCCCACCACGGCGCCGATGCAGACGCACTCCAGCACGCATACGTCAGCGGCAACATGTCTGGGGTGAATTGGTTCTGCACGAAACAGGTGAGTGCCTGGCCGTTAAGCGCGTCCTTCAGCTGCTGTAGCTCCGTCTGTTATTGTGGCTGCCATGTGTTAAGCACCTGGACTGCTGACTCGTCCATACAGCTGACTCAGCCTGGCCCACTTGCCCGCGTGTGACGGCGCCTCTCTCATGGCTCTTCCATGCACAGCCAGGCCTTGTGCAGGACCACACTGGCGGCCGGGTAGCGCCGGACGCGCTAGCTGGTGTGCTGCTGACAGGGTGTCGACGCGCCCCGGCGCCTGCAGGCACCCATGCAACAAACACACACACAAAGGCTGGCCGGACACAGATATGTGGCACGTGACTCATGGCATACATGCTGGGGCTATGCGGTCACATGCACACAGGCACATACCGTATGGTAATCGAGCATGGAGCAGCGCATGGAACACATACATAAAACAAACGCCAACAACAACCTGAACAACAACCGGATCACAGTAACACAGCATGTGGCGCTCACCGCTGCTGAAAAAGTCGCGGTACGTCTTTGCGGCGTCCTCATAGCGCCGCCAAATGGGGCCTGCAGAGGTCGGGGACGCGAGGGCGGGGCTGCTGCCCTGCTGGGCGGATGGAGTGCATGCGAGGCCATACATAACTGCCTGCCCAGGTGCGTTGCTGGCGCGTACACGCCCGCAACACGGTTGCT
Source organism: Chlamydomonas asymmetrica (assembly GCA_001662385.1). NCBI lineage: Eukaryota > Viridiplantae > Chlorophyta > Chlorophyceae > Chlamydomonadales > Chlamydomonadaceae > Chlamydomonas > Chlamydomonas asymmetrica. Next base: position 101,914 of record BDDA01000371.1, on the reverse strand, counting down.
GGCGCGCCCGCACCATGGCCTTGTACTGGCCCGAGCCCAGTCAGCTCCGAGACCCTGATGCAGCCACGAAATGGCACAGAGCAGCAGCGTGCCCCACTGTGGAAAATTATGCACATGCGAGCGCAACTGGTCAACATATGACTTCATCCACAACAAGCACCGCAACGGTTTAAAGCCGGAGCTGGCTGCTGACCTGGTGTACGTGTTCACGAGCCGGCGCTTGTACCAGCGTCGCTTGGCGCGCCAGTCGCGCCTGCAGGGGCACGTGCCCTGGCTGTCGGAGAGCCAGCAATCCAGTGGTGGCAACAGCGATGACGCAAGCAGCAGCAGCAGCAGCAGCGACGGCGTTGTGATCAGCGTCTCTCAGCCGGCAATCAATTCAGCCGGCCGCAGCTGATCCTGATGAGGAGTTGCAGCTGCTGGATTCGGCATCCGGCTCACCTCCCAAGCCTGACAGCGCGGGTGGTAGCAAGAGCCCGGCGAGAGGCGGTCAGCGGGCGCCGCTGCTGCTGCTGAGAACACATCTTGCCAGCCTCCCTCAAAACGCGGCAACCGCACCAGGCAGCCGCTGATGGCAATGCTGCAGGCGCATGCAGCTGCACGCGGCCCTTCCATGTCACCCTGTCAACCGCACGCAGCCCCTCAAAATCTGCACTGTGCAGCCCCCTATCCGGCGGCCGCACAAGCGGCAAGAAGCGGCGGCGGCCGCAGCAGCTGTTAGAGGACAGCGAGGATGAGCCGGTCATTGCCAATGCTGCTGGGGCCGCTGGGGCTACTAGGGCAGGGAAGGGCTAGGCTCTCTTATCTAGGGTTTAGGGTTTAGGATGCAGTGGGTAGGGGTAGGGGTAGGGGTGGGGTGGGAATGTGTAACTGCTAACCCTCCTGCTTGTTGTCAACCATCCAACCAATTGGTGGTTGACCGTCAGAACAAACCGAAAGCAGGCACAGCACTTCGCGGACCGGCATGGGACACAACATGAACGGTAGGCATTGCAACAACATGCTGGTGTATTGCTGACTGGTTTTGGGAGTTGCCCCCGTCCCCAAGCAGCAAAGTGCGCAGACCAGATTTCCTACCGCATCAATACCGCTGATCAATACCCCTGGTCAATACCATACTAAGAGAATATTGTAGCATCGCACCGTATCGTATCGTATCGTATCAAATCGTATCTGTATTCCAAAAACCCTGTTTACCAGTATATTGTTGCACGTGCATCATAATCGCCGCGCTCGGGGTATGGATGCATAATCCGGTCATATGATCACATTAAAGCAATTAAAGCAACCACCACGATGCAGACGGCGATGCAAATGTAAGAACCAGGGGCTGCCGTGCAGGCATACATGTTAAGCGGGGCAGCACGGCTGGACACAACCATGCGACCACGCCAGCCGGACAGGCAGACATATTTGCATGCATCACCTACATGTGTGGCGGCTTGTGGGCAGGCATGGCCGTGCCATGCGCTGGCCGAGCAGCGCATCCAACAGTTGCAGGCGCATGCTCGGACATGCCATGCTTGTGTGCTGAAAGGCTCCTGCAGTATTGCTGACTTGCTGTGCCGCAGACTGCTATCACGCGTATTCAGGCGACTCAGGCACCACCTCGACACCTGCCAACTGCCGCACGCCGGAGCAGAGCTTCTGGAAATGCGTGAGCGCGCCGTTGTCATCCAAGATGATGCGGCGCAGCTGCGGCAGCAGGTGCGGCGAGCAGCGCAAGGCCTCGACGATGCACTCAGTATCTGCATCCCAGATGAGCGTTCCGCAGAGGTCCAGGGTGTGGAGCTTGGAGAGCTGCGTGCTGGCGCGCAGCGCTGCTGCCAGCGCGGCCACGCTGGGCCCGCTCGCATCGCAGCGCTTCAGCTCCAGCCTGGTAAGCCCCCGGAGGTGCCAAGCAGCAGGCAGCAGGGTGCACGCTGCGCGCATGCCGTGTGCGCCCAGGCTTGCCAGGTGAAGGTCTTCAAGGCTGCTCAGCCCAGGGTTGGACAGCACCGCGCACGCCACCTGCTCCATGGCCAGGTTTTCCCGTGCCTCGCAGCTCTTGTGCGCAAAATCGTCGCCATACTTCACGCTAAACGCAAGGCGCTGGAAGCGGGGCAACGCAGCGCAGGCCGAGCCCTGTCCGAACACGCTCGCCAGCAGAGGGCCGACAGCGGCCGCGTTGCGTGTTCTCATCTGGCACTTGACTAGGTCAAGCTCCAGCAGCCCGCTCAGTTGGCTGGCGGCGAGCAGGGACGCCAAATCAGCCGCCACAGACTCATGAGGAAAGTCAAGGCAGCTGAGGCCCAAGCGCCTTAGGCCAACGAGGTGTATGACGCTCCGAAGCACGATGCTGACCGCTTGCTGGTCATCGACCCAGAAGAAGGGCAGGCGCAGCTCTGTAAGGCTGGCGTGCAGGTGGGTCCCACGCACAATCGCCCTTGCAAAGGTACCCGCATCCTCGATGCCGCCATCGCACTTTGTGCCGTCCAGGTTGAGCGTGCTGAGGCGCAGATGCGATGAGCGCTCCAGCGTTACCATAACCTTCGCAAGCGACCCACCAGATATGAAATAGGCATCGGAAAGGTCAAGCTGCCGCAGGCTGTGCATCTGCGGGTCGTTGAGCGCGTCACAAACATGTTCCATAATGTTGCCATCCTCAACGTCATCGCCGTTCTCCTCGCCTTCTTCCCACTCCTCGTTGGCCTCGGGCTCGTCATAATCGGCCAGGTGTGCCAGCTTCACGCTGACAAGCGCTGCTGCCACGTGGGGCACCCCTAGGACAGCAGCCACGCCCTGGCAGTGGTTCCAAGACAGGTCCAGCTCTTGGAGGCTGGACAGGTGCGTGGCCTGCCGCAGCGCCGCCGCCAGGGATCGCCAGCCGTCCCGTCCGATGCCATTGCCGGCCAGCATCAGCCGCCTCAGGCCTGAGAGGCGGGGCGAGCTGCGCAGCGCCTGGCCAAGCTCTGTTGCGCCGTCGTCCCCGAGCTCGCAGCAGCTCCAGTCCAGACTGGTCAGACTGGTAAGCGCAGGGTTACGCAGGCAGGGCGGATGATACCACCCCCGCGTCCGCAGCGTGCGTAAGCTGGACAGCACGTGCGTGGCACCGCCGCCCGACGGCCTCCCAAGCACTGAATGCAATGCCTTACTTGCAGCATGTACGGCTCCTGAGTGACCTCCGTCGCCCGGGTCTGTCAGATCCACGTCCAGCTCAGTGAGGCTGGTCACATGCGAGGACCGGCGCACGCACACCAGCGCCGCTGCTATGGCACGGTTGCGCATGTCTGTGTCATATTCGGACATCACACCGATGGTCAACGTCCGCAGGCCGCCCAGCGCAGCCGGCAGCGGCCGACCGGCGGCATACGGCCACACCAAGCCGTCAGGCGTCCGTGCGGTGCGCATCGCTGTGGCGCTACGTAGGAACGTATCGCGGAACATGCGGCACACACCCACGGCCTCGCTCCTGCTGCCCAGCTGCCGCGGTGAGATGATGCGCAGCCGCAGCTCTGGCGGCAGGAGCTCAAAGGGGGAGGCGTCGTCCGCTGCCTGTGGTGGTGTTGACGATGTCGCGCCCCCTTTCGCCTGCTCGGATACTGTTCTAGATTGGCGGGGCATGATGAGTGCGGGAGGGACGCCGCAAGAACCGCGGGCGGAATCCTGGGTGGTGTGTGGTGCAGAAGAGGGAAGTGGAGCTGCTTTAGGGCTGCCGAGGATGTTTCTCGGGTCTGGGAAGGGGTTCCGGGTGTCAACCACCACCGCAACCGAACTGACGGCAGCAGAGCCTCGCTTTGTAACCTTTCCCGTCCGAACAAAAAAAAAAAAACTGATGGAGGGGGAAGCGGGAGGGACCGGTGGACAGAGCAAGGTATGACCTGGCCGGGAGGGAGCGTCAAAAGTGAAATCAAATCTGCAGGCGGCGGGCAGAGGCGGCAGGCGGAGCTTGTGCACAAGAGTCTGACAGCGTTGTGACAGCCGTGAGCGTTTACAACAGCGATGGGTCTCAGCCCGCCACACACTCCACAGTCAGCATGCTATTATCAACGAGCAGCGGAGCTGTGTGCTTGGTGTCAAGGCACACCTTCAGTGCACCTTCAGTGCACCTCAAGCACCAGGCAGCTGTTTCAGCAAACCAAACCAAGCAACCAAACGAAGCAGGCTAACCGCCGATAGTGAACATCACCAGCAACAGGTACCGGTTGAAGCCCTTTTGGGAAAGGCGGTGTGGTCACTCGCGCGCAGTATAAGCCGCTAAGCACCAGCTGGGGCACACAGTTTTTGCCGGCAAACGCGCCTGGAGCGTGCGCGCCGACCGGTCCTGCGCAGTCACAAAACCACCACAAAAACGCATCTCGTTGTCAGACAGCTGCAAAGCAAAAGCGTGTGTTGTGCTAGGATACGGCCGCTGTATTTGCCGGTTCACGGTGTTGGAAGCAGTGCGACGCACCAGGTCTGTGTTTGATACAAACAGGACTTGTGCTTGTCGGTGAACGGGACGCACAGCACAAGCGGCACCTATACTTACATAAGCAAAACTTCACAGACTTCACTTTCAACTGCACAATCTCTCGTAACAGACACCGACGGTGTCCTGACTGTATACAACAGGAAAACGAGGCTTGACCCTAGTGCATAACCGTGTCAGTATATAAACTGGCTAAAACACAGTGACTGTAACACAGTCAGTGAACACGAGACACTAAGTCCGCATAGCTTTCTCTTATGACTCAGAGCGGCACCTGCACTGTGTTGACGGGGCTGTGGGTCTTGATATGTTGGATCAGCGGTTGGATCAGCTGAGAACGCGTCAAGCCCATCAACCGTGCATGGTGCACTGGTGCTAGATGTTGGCACCGTACATTCTGTCTTGAAGGGCAAGAAGCTACTCATCGTGGTGTGCGTGCCAGTATTGCTGCACCAAGCAGCACGCAACGTTCGTAGTCCTGCATGCAGACGGCACGAGGCGTGGAGGCGTGCAAGCGGGCAAGACGCAGGCAGGTGGCGCTGGATGGCGGTGGGGCCGCCACCGGCCTGGCCCCCGACGCAAGCACGACATATTGACATGCATGGCTGCTAGGCGTTTTGGGCAGTGCACCGTCACTGTCTGCGCTGCCTGCGCATTGCAACGCGCATGCCAAGCGTTGCATGCTGCAGTGCTGCAGGCTGGGGGGATTGCGGCAGCTTCTGCAAGGTATGGACAATAATCGCTGCCAGGCAACACCGCAGCTCGTGAGTGCAAGGCACTGAGGGGCTCTGGCGCCGTGTGGAGCTGTACAAAATGGTGGCTGTAATCTGCACACATGCTCGCACGCTTATGGTCGGCGCTTGCGTAGGCACCGCATGAAGCGGCTTACAGGTCAAACACGTCAACAACAACACCTGGGTTTGAAAGGAGAGGAGGGGGTGCGCTACGTCCGTTCCGTGTCTGTGCGGGTGTCTGCGTCCACACACAAAACTCAAAAAGGAAACACCTGACTCAAATACGGCACGATCGCGTGGGGTACTGGGTTGTCACATGTTTTGCGGCGAAATTGATTTGGCGGGTCATGACGTTATTGACAGCGTTCAATAGCGTAGCACATCCTGATTGAGCGCCAGACTTTGCCACAGCAGCGTGGTTGACGGTCAGTTCTTATTGTTCACCCGTATTACGGACAAGCAGGCCAACTAAAGACAGGATGTGCTTGCGCAGTATGGTGCTGCCGAGGCGGTGTGCTTATACCTTCATTTGGCACGTGTTGCACGCTGGCTTGACCCATCAGCAGTACCTAATACGCAGCAGCACTATGGTATCAGGCACAAGAGAGCTACTGGTTTATGAGATGCTGCGGGACAGAGCGGGGCGGCATGCGCAGGAACCTTCCAGATTACTGGCTGGGGGCACGCGCGCTCAAAACGGGTGCAGGCAAACAGCAAGCGTGAAATTTTTTGCATTGGGTTGGGTTTGGGCACGGCCACAGCATTGGGTTTGGACAGCATGACACGGATGCAGCGTGCACCCAGATGGAGTTCCAGGGGGCCATTCGAGGCCGGGGCTGCCCTAAAGCAAGGAGCGATGGATGAAAAACGCGCTGGGCAGCATGTCCCCAAATGGGGTACTTGCATAGCATAGCGCTGAAATGCCCGCCAGCACTTCAGCGCTGCCTTATGACCGCGAAGCACACTGGACACACACTCAAAAAAGCTCCCGGGGAACATGCACTACCCTAAGCTGTGCATGGACAGGGAACAAAATGTGGGCAGGTGCACCACGGTGCAGCTGCTGCCGTCATACTACCCTAACCTGGTGACGGTCATCAGCGGCTGCAAAAACGCTGTAGCTCATCACGTACACTGACGGCCTGACGCACACATTTATGTGAACGCGGCGAAACCAGCTACGTACGTTGTCCTTCCCCTTGCTTCAGGTACAGGGCGGCGAAAAGGAACGCGAAGATGTGTGAGACACTCACTGATGCCCACATGAATGAATGCGTACTCAAAATATGTGCGCGAGTGCTGTTAGTGCGGTGGTGCGTGATGCGCCAGCAGGCAGCAGCCGTGGCGGCCACACCGCGTCATGGGCGAGGGATGGATGCTGTGATTGGCCGGTAGCTGGCGGTGGCTGATCGCTAGTAGTAGTTGTAGTAAGCATCAATTGCGGTCGGGTCCAGCGGATATGTGAGCGCCTGCTGCGTGTGCCCGAGGAAAGCAAAGTGGTTGGCGTGGTTGGCAGTCCGCTGCGATGCGGCTACAGCTGCAGCCGCGGCGGCTGCTGCAATTGTTTCCACGCCCAGCTGCATCTGGCTCATGAGCTGCATCTGCTGCATCTGCTGCACCTGCTGCACCTGCTGCATCTGGCTGAGGCCGAGGGAGATACCTCGCATGGCCGCCAGGCCCAGCACCTGCATGCGCAGGCCACCGTTAGGGATGCACAACGTGTGTTGTGCAGCGCAGACAGGCACAGACGCCTGTGAGGTTTGAAAGCAGAAGGTTGCATCCAACTGGTTCAAGTCATTTGTGAGGGGTGCTATGCAGCTCCGTGCTCCTCTTAGTGCGCCACCTATCCATCCCTACATTTGTGACTTGTAGCAGGTAACATACCTGCTGCTGGGTGGAGGACATCAGCGAAGGAGCCCCCAGGAGGCTGTGCTGCGCGAGCCCGCCAGCGGGCAGCCCTGCAGGCTGAGGCGTGGGCACGACCAGCGGCCCTGCACCTGGCCCATCGGCCTGCGTTGACGTCGTCGCTGGTGCGCTGGGTTTGCCCCATGAGCACCTCAGTTGCTGTACACAAACAAACAACCAGCCACAAATATGTGAAATGACAGCCTGGGATACACAAGGAAAGTTCCAAACCATCCGCGCCACTCACTTCCCGCACTTGTTCCTGTGGCTCGGGTAACTGCACTAGCAAGCGCTCACCCAGCCCTCCACCACCAGCGAGCGAGCGTTGACGATGGCCTTCACTGCGTCTCCGTGGCGTGCGTAGCGAACAAAGCCATAGCGTGCCTTTTCCAGCAGCGTGACCTCCACAATGTCCCCAAAGCCTGCCCAATATGAATTGTGAAGGCAGGTGTGAACCAGCAACCAGGAGATCGGAAAGTTCAGGGTGTCGGACACGCCTCCTCGTAGTGGCCGCCCCCGCCCCCCGCCCCATGTTATGTTGTGTTGTTACATCAGGAGCATGTCGGCCAAACGGCCCATGCTCCCCCGAGATGGGGACCAGCAGAAGAGGTTCACCAAGCTATGCACGTGGCATGCTAGAGGGCCACAAGGGCTAAGCGTAACACAGCAGCATCATGCAGCATCATGCACCATGCAGGGTTGCACAATACAGTTCGTTGATGTACCTAGCAACCATGTGACCATCCCCCGCCCCCCTCCTCATGCGTGCCGCCGTGAGGGCCTTGTGGGTCGTCACCACCACCGCCCCACAGCGGCTTGCATGGGAGGGACCTGACAGCTATTGGGCGGCCCTGGGCCTCTGGCTAGCCGGCCGAGTGTAAACAACAACAACAGCTATTTGCACTACTGTGTACGGCAACGGCTTCCGCATCTGCACCCACCAGAGAAGTGGCGGCGCAGCTCCCGCTGGTCCCACCCTGGAGGCGTGTTCGCCACGTACACCTTGGTGTTGAGCGGGTCAGACCTGGGAGTGAGCGCCAAGGAGGCCCAGCAGCAGGCACATCCATCTGTGAGCTGTGTGCGATTGGCTTTTGAACGCTTCTTAAACTCGATACGAGCACAAGGGCATAGGCACCGAGCTTGCTTCACCCTCTGCACAACCCCAAACGCCTCACACTTTTGATTGTAAAAAGGACAGCTGCAAGCAGGCGGCCACACACTGAGCCACAGCCTCGCCTAGGGACTCACTTATCCACCAATTGGTAGTCGTAGTCTGATGGCTGGCTATTGTCCTAGCATGTGCAGTATTGAGCATCCATCCAGGGCAATCCCTTGCGAATACACCCAAGACTTTTCAGGACGGGGTGGATTGCAAAATTCAACGCCGGTACCAGTTCCAACACATGAAAACACTACGGTACACAAAGCGTCATGACGGCCCTCAGAGACATGACCATTTCAGACATGCCCCATACCGGCCATACCTGGTTGTGCTGCCCCCATCTGCACCGAATGCTCCGCGACCCGATCACCTGGCCGTTTAGCTGCTGCACCGCTGCCTCTGCACCTGCCCTGTTCCGAAACGACAGGAATCCGTATCCCTTGGACTTCCCCGTGGCCACGTCCACCATAACACGAGCATTTCTGCATGCCAAACCCATTTAGGGTTAGGGTTTAGGGTGTTAGGGTTTAGGTAGCGGTTAGTACTCAGGCGCCATCCACAGGTCGGGCCTTGAGACCCTGCCAGAAGTGTGTCCCCAACATTCTCGGTAAAATGCTGCAATAGGAAACTCACGAGCAGTCCCCAACGGCACAGGCCGCGGTGAAGAGCATATCCTCTGTCACTTCGCATCCCAAGTTACCTGCACGCACACAAAGGCTGACAAAAACGTGGGTGCAGCGACTACAGGGGCATACGCTTTGCACCACTTCACTTGCCCAAACAGATCCTGCACAAAACGCACCGACATAAACGTTGTGGTGCAGGCTGGTGTTCTCCCTGGCCTGTGACGACCGCTGCGCCCAGTGCACACGCAACGCCTTGCCGAGGTAGCTTCTGCCATTGAGTGCATTTAGCGCTGCAACTGCTGAGCCCTGGTTTGAAAACTTGACAAGCGCAAAGCGGGCAGCCCCCACTTGCGCTCGAGCACTCCCTGTTGCGCAAAGAACAGACAGCATAGCGGTCAAAACAGGCGCACAAGCAAATTAGTGGATGTCAGTGTGTCTCTGGTGCACAAGCAAGCAACTAGCAGGATTGAATCAGGCCTGCCTTGCACGTTTGCTGCACGACAGCATCCATGCGCCACAGTTTCGCCCGGCGAACCTTGGGGGGTGCCGGAGCAGTGGCAGACAGCACCATCTGGGGTGACAACATGCGTTGAATGTTTGTCCCAAACCCAACAAACGTGGACTCTATTGGACCCCAGCTCGGCAACTCACGGTTTTTCATGATTTGCACGTCCTGGACTTCGCCAAACAGTTTGCAGCAGTCCTCAATGTTTTTAACGCTGCAGAGCTCGTGTAAGTTGTCGATATAACTGCAGGCACGCCACGGTAAATGCAGAAGGGGTCGGAGCAGTGTCAGCTTGGTGAAGTTGAGTAGTGACAGGTGCAGGGCGAGATTCCCATGCTTACAGCTTCCGGCCTGTGGGCTGCTCCTCCATGGAGCTGGGAGCGCTGGACCCTTCTTCATCATCAACAGCTTCTGTTGTCCCCGCGGCTGCCTGGCCCTCGACCTGTTGCTGTGGCTGTGCCTGCACCTGCATCGCCTCGCTTGCGTCAGCTGCGTCGCTCGAGTCCTCCAATCCACTTGTCGGGCTAATTGTGGGCTTCCAAACTAGAACCGTGCACCTGTCCTAACTGGGCAGGCTTGATCGTTGCACTTAAGAGCAAAACTAGCTGCGGTATCCGCTACAGGTCAGACAGTTGCACAACGACACTCATCGACGACACAACTCAGTGAAGGTGACCTCTTTTTGCACACGTGCTCGGGTGGGCTGACTAGAAGAAGAAGTCCCTTACCGCTATCATATCTTGAGCAGTAGCCTCGTCTCGTGTGCAGTTCAAATTGTTGAATTGCGTCATGGTGGTCATGCGTCGTGGTACCGTGGCAGCAAGTTCATACTGTGTAACTGAGAACACATCAACAGTGTGTGGTGCTAGATACTGGCATTGGCTTGTGTTTCTGGCCTCCGAAGTAGTTTACTCATGTCGACAACCGGGGCCGCCCCTCCTACGCGGAACAAAAACCTGCTTCCAGCCTGGCTTGTTGCTCTGCACAACAAAACCTGGGAGTGGCTCGAGCCTTTGTTCGAGGTCTGTTCTCCTTGCTCCAGGCTTATGCACACACCAGCAATATGCTTGTGCACGAACGCGCATAACTTGAGGTTGCTTTTCTTGCTGTCCTTCTACACGCAGGAATTTGGGCCCTGGCTGAAGTGGATACTTTATGATGCTTTGTTCACCCTGCTCATAACTTTGATTGTTCGGAGGGTGGAGAGCCTGCGGCCTATGTTTGAGTTGGTCGGTTGGGTTTAGCGTCCATCGCTCATACAGCGGGGCAAACATGCTGGCCGCATGGCAGTTCACCCGAGCTCTGCAGCTGCAGCATGAGTCTGGCCAGCTTCTTGGGAACCTGGAGTGGAGGCTCGCCTGGCATACTTCACCAATCAGTGGCCAGGTCAGCCGCTGCTGCTAGCCGCAAACCAAACAGGCCTTATCCCAGCGGCATCCACACTGTGCCTATCCTGTGCGCAGTCCTTGCCCGAGTTTCTTTCAAAGCACCAGTTTGACAGCGCGTGCCTGCCTCTGCGTACAGGTCACTGCGTACCTGTCGTGCCAAACAGTGCGTAAGGCAGGGTGCCTTGAGCGTTGTCCCACCTGGACGCACCATCAGAAGCACGTAAGATCTGCACTGGGCTGTTGCATAGCACTAGGTTGCTTGGTCATGTCCTGCTTTCACTGTAGCAGGTTAGTGCCACCAACACGCGCGGTGCCTGTCTCCTTGCTTACGTGTGGCGCGACTCAGGCACAGCCACGCGTGCATGAGGAGCCGCTGAAGGACACCCCACAGGAATGCATTTCAAAGGAGGCAGCGGCACCTGACCCAGATCGCATTGTGGAGGAGGCAACGGCATCTGACCCAGATCGCATTGTGCCGGCGCCAGCGGCACCTGACCCAGATCGCAGTGTGGAGGAGGCAGCGGCGCATGACCCAGATCCAGCTGCAGTGCCCAGTAGTACCAGCAGGAGTGACCCACATCAACGCGACGAGGTGACCCAGATGGACGAGTACGGAGGAGGCATGCGGCATTACGAGTACCATATTGTGTACAGCGAGAGCTTCCAGGTGCCGGTGCTGTGCATGCGGGGGTGGCAGCCAGGTGAGGGGGGCCATGTGCAAGCTGCAACCGTACACTCCCTAACCCTAGCGACAAGCTGCAAGGCATGTTCAAGGCGGGCTATGCATGCACCCTGTGTGTGTGTTGCTGCACAAGTCAGCATTCGAGTCAGCACTGCCTCAGGGTTTGTTGTGAGGATGAAGCTGCTGTGACCCCATGAGTGGCATGGCAGCGCAGGCCTCGTTACACTGTTTCTGGCGTGGGTGCCAGCTCACGGTGCACTAGTGCTGCCTCAGTGCGTATCCTAGTTTGCTTGCCACACCTAGCTGTTGCATGGCACGCACAATGGTGAGCTCGCCCCCGCTGTGTGTGCCTGTGTGTTATGTGCTGCACCAGATGGCCGGCCCGTTCCCTGGGAGGACATCCAATCAGACCACTCGCGCCTGCCCCTGGGTCTGGAGCGCTACCTGCCCACTCCCCAGGTGAGCGTCACAGGCCCCAGTGTCTGTGTTGCATGGGAGTTGCATGGGAGCTGCCATACTGTGACCTCAATGCCTGTGCATTTTGTGCCCCATGTGATGGGCGCTACGGCAGCGATTAGTTGCTGGCTTGTGACGCATTCGCAAACGAAGAGTATGCGTGCAGGCGGGCGGATTATTGCAGCTGGTGGGCATGTGCTCTTTTGCTTTGAGAATGAGGTCTCTATCGTTGGGCTTGACGCACAAGCAGCCCACATGGCACATAGCGCGCAATGGGCCGGGCCCCGCCTCGCTGCGCCGCCCCGCTGCGAACCATGCCATACGCCTCACGCACCACCCAACCGGCTTGCACGCGTGGATTCCATGTGCGCTTGCACATTGCATGGCATTTTACCGTGGGAGGATGCGCTGTACACTTTTTTCTCATAGAATGGGCAAGAGTGTGGCTGTGGGCCCTCATCGTGTTGTTTGAGCGCGTTGCAACATGCGCACTTGCGCGCCAGATGCTTTCCATGCGTGCTAAAGGCACTCCTCCCCTCCTCACCTGCATGGGTCGCAGGATCACCCGTTCTTGCAAGGCCCGTGGTATCAGATGCACCCGTGCCAGACCAGCACACTGATGGAGTTGCTGGCGCAGGAGCAGCAGCGGCAGCAGCAGCTGCAGGTGCCGACAGGGGAGCAGCATGCGGGCGCAAGCAGCCAGGCGCATGGCAGCGCAGGTGTGGCGGGTGTGGGATGTCAAGCAGCATGCGAGTATAGGGCAGCCGTGCCTGCACGCGATGCCACCGACTGGAGGTCCACCTCAGCAAACGGTGTGAGGGACCGGGGAGTAGATGCATCGGGACATGCTGCAGGTGCTGCTGCGGGTGCTGCTGCGGGTGCTGCTGCTGGTGACCCAGCTGGTGACCGAGCTGGTGGCACTTGGTGCAGCACTGCTGCTTCTCAGCAAGCCCTGACGAGCGCTGGTGATGTCAACGTTGGCAATGTTTGCACAGCAAACGACGATGTGCCGGACATCGACCGGCTCATGAAGGAAGGGGCGGGGCACCAGCAGCAGCAGCGTGACCCAGATCACAATCTGCCCTCCCTGGAGCTTGACTCGGACCTGGATCTGGATCAGGCAACGCTCGGCCAGTCGGCGAGGGCGGCGGCGGTAACGCTTGTTGCAGCGCGCTCGCCGAGCGTGATTGTTGGGCAGCATGCGCTGCCCGCTGGCGGTGACGAAGCTGCCGCTGACGCCGACCTGCTGACCTACCTGCGCACGTGGTACAACCTCACGTGCAACGCGTTGCTGTCGCCGGCAACGGCAGGGGGAGATGCGCGGTCGACTTCTTAATGTGCAGCGCCGCTCGGACTGCGGGTGCTGCTGCTCGTTGCAGGCAGAATAAGCACTAGGGGCGACGTTGGGGTCGTTATAGTGAAGCTTAGGAGTCGGGGTTGTTTGCATTGGCCACGTAGTATTGAGCGGTCAGATGATTACCACTGAATGAGTGCCGGTATGGCGCCATCTTGTCAGACGGTATCGAATATTGACGATGATCGGCCTGCTGAACGGCTTGCGCGATCGAGCAGCAGGCATACTCGTCATGCGAGGTTATGAGCCTGGAACGCGACGAGCGATGATGGCCAGTTTGTGCGTAGCATGGCATGCATGTGTGGCTGCCATGCTTTTATCTATGGTTTTTAAGCTGCAAGCATGTTGTTGCGAGTTCGCAATCCCAACTCACTGCCCTACCTTGGATGTGGGACGAAAACGCGCGGCGTGGTGCCGTAATTGTGCGCGCAGTGAAGGCATTGTCTCTCCTGTGTACATGCTGTGGATGAACTCTTTTTGCCTACTGTCATGCATTCAGGATGTGGTGTAGCGCTGGCATGAAGCACTGATGGTCTGTGTGTGTATGTGGGTGTGTTGGCATCGTTGTGCCCGCTCGGCGGAGACCTGCTGAGGAGGCATGAGGGGGTTCAACGGCAGCCACAACCGCTTGTGTAATAGTGCGTATAATGCTGAAGACGTGCTTCATCACTTGGCACATCACATGACATGAGGCCTCTGGTCCGTTTGGAACAAGTGCTTACACAGCCGAGAAAGGCCATGGAGGTGGACGACAGAAACAGCCAGGAAGCAGCGCTGCTTTGCAAGCCACTATGATGGACAGAATTGCATGTGGTGGGTGTGGCCTCATAGGCGTCCACCTGGCAACCCGTTGCGATTTGCCAACCGATGATTTGTGCAGGCTGCAAGTGCGTAACGCACCGTACGCATCGCGCCCAATACACGCCAGCAGGGGAGGCAGAGAGTGTTTGCATTGCACGCTCAGCAATGCACTGCACAAGCCATGCAGACTTAGCATAGTTCTGCAGATCGCTCGCGTTGCCAGCGATTTGTCGTTCAACAGGGAATAAATACAAAGCCAGCTCTTTCTCTCTCTCCACATGGAGTCACGCCTCAGTGCCTCACATCTCCTCCTCCCCGCCCTCCCCAGCCAGCTCCTCCAGCTCTATCATGTTGCGCTCAATGTAGTTTATGATCTCGCTGATGCGGTCGCGGTTGCGCTTGGCGGCCCACGTGCCGTTGCTGTAGGTGAGGTCGTTCGTGTTGCGCGCCTCGGAGCTCACCAGCCGGTCCTCCAGCGCGTCGATCTTTTGCATGTGCACGTCGTGGCTGGCTTGCAGCGCGTTCATCAGGCTGTCCTTGTCCTGTGGGGCGACGACAAGCGGAGGGAGGGACAGGGGGGGCACGCACAAGCGCACGGACACAAAAACATGAGGTCGTGAGAGATGTGACCGTGTGGGGGGGGGGAGACAGCAATGTGATAAGTGATATGGGAGAGTTGGTTGGGTGGCAGGTGGGGTGCTGTGGGCGGCAATCCCACCTTCACCTTGCACTCGTGCCTGAACGCAGTAACGTACTGGTCAGCGCCTGGCATGCTAGCCGTCATGCGGCTTACCTGCAGGAGCGCACGCGCATCCTCGGGCAGGCTCTCGATGTCGCTGTTCTCCTGGTTGTACTTTTCAAACACCGTCATGGCCACCGCCGTCAGCTGGTTGAAGAACGAGTTCTGCAGGTCACGCACCTGTAGTGGGGGAGCACAGAGAGCAGCGCGAACAACCATACAGACACAAGGTGTCCAAACCAGCAACTTGAGCGCCTTCAGCAGTGTGCAGGTGCAGACGGAATAGGTGTTGAGAGTCACTACACCCATGCAAGACAACCCTGTGGGAGGGGCAGGCTGTGCATAAGGGTGTCGGGGTCAGGGTGTCGTACTGTCGTACTTCAGGGGCAAGGGTTCAGCTCCCCTCCCTGCCCACATACCCACATCCCTCACACTACTTGCAGGCATGCAGGCGCCAGCGCATGCATGCGTAACGACGTATCCATCCTTGTAGCGCTCAGCATTGCTGGGTAATGGAGCTCCAGGGTTGGCCCCATACGCTCGCATGCAGCCACAGCCCACACGACTTGCAACCACCAACACTCCCAAAGCCAAAATCCTGGACCCTTCAACCGTGTACAGTATCGCCGTGTAGGCGCTGAGGCGCACGCACCTGCGTGAAGTAGCCGTTGTAGTGTGTCTTGTTGGTCTCTGCGATCTCGCTGTAGTTGCGGTCAAACTCCTGCAGCAGCCCCTGCAGCAGCTCCACCACCTCCAGCTCTATCTCCAGCAGCTGGTCCTTCAGGGACATCAGCTTCACCTGCGGGGTGTGCGCACGCACGAGTACGAGCATGCAAGAGAGAAGTGATGGTGTGAGTTTTAGGCAGACGGTGTGTGAGATGGAGGCTCCCGTGAGGCCGTGCAGTGTGAATTCTGTGGGGCCGTGCAGCGGGTTTGTGTGGCAACGGGTGTAATTATCAAATGATGCACCGCAAAGATCGCCCAGCCAAGTAGCCCAGTTGCACTACGTGGTGCATGCTCTCAGGCAACCGCGCAGCCCCAAGCCAGCCACACCCCGCATCCTTGCACTGGCCGCCCCGCAGGTCCCTCTTCCCCGGTTCCCCCTCCCACCGACCCACACCTGCCAACCTCTTACACCCACACACATGCTGCAAACGTACAATCTCCACTCCGTTGTGTTTTGCTATGCACCCCCTTGATTCCATCGTATCGCAAACCTGATGCATGGAAACGGTATTTGCACACCAGCAATCCACCCCTCCCGCCGCAGTTTCTCCCCCCCCCACCCACCCACACACCCACACACGCATACACTGCATGGCCCCACGGGAATCAAATAACTTTTAGCACACCCACACCCACACCCACATGCACACGCTCACCTTTGGCCCCAGCACCTGCATCTCCGCGTCGCCCGGGTTGTCCAGGATGGCGCGGCTGGTGCGCTTCTTGACCTTCTCAAACTCTGTGATGAGCGCCCGCGCCGCCGCGTCCTTCTCCGCCAGCAGCTTGCGCACCACGCCCAGCCACTCCTCGTACTCAGCCTTCTTCTTGTTGTGCTGGTCCAGGATCACAGCCTGGCGCGCACACACACACAGCCAAATGCTCACACGCACGCATGATGACGCATGAGCACGGACACATGCTGGTTGGATTGCTTCCCGGGCGCCCCAGGCGATTCTAATGCGGTGCGCTCTGCGTGTAAACCCCTGGCCCTAGACCTAGGCACCACATTGCTTGGCACCCTGCGCCGCCCTCCACGCATGCAGCGCCACATGTAGTGCCTCATGCAGTTGTGCAGTTGTGCAGCAGCCCCACCTTGAATTCGTCGGTGGCCACGTTGAACTTGTCGCGTATGTCGTTCCATGGGTCCAGCAGGTTGGGCACCTGGCTCAGGCGAGGCCATTCAGGGTCCTCACGCACCTACACACGTATGACATATGCATAGGCCCAGGGATAGGGGTCAGTATTCAGGGGTTAGGGGTTAGGCGCAGCAGCAGGGAGGGGCATCGGCATCTTTGTTAGCAGCAGGGCGTGTGGTTGGGGTAGTGGCAGCGGTCGCTGTGAGGGCGGGAGCAGATGCAGGAAATGGTGTTTTCATGCGAGGCGCGGGTTTGGGCAGTGAGGGCAAGGCAGGCGCGTGCACAAACGTGGCCGCCGAAGCAGGAGCTGTGCAGTGGTGGAGCGGTAAATGATCAAATGAGCGTTGTGCTCAGCAGCACAGCGGCCATTTGCCCACCCTTATCCCTCCGCCTTTGCGTTTCTCTCCCCCCCACCCCTGTCAGGGAGATCTGATATCAGCCTACATTTGGATTTGTGTACCCTTCTGCCGGCCACTTCTGACCTTCTGACTAAGCCGCCTGTCTACCACCCAATCCGTGATGCCTGCTGCCGTCCTGTACTACGGGCGCATGAGAGCCTGATTGCCCCTTACTGCATGCATCAGCCTTGGCTGCTGGCCCGTTGATGTGCTCCCGTTGCGGACACACTTTGGCAACGCCTTGCATCTATGCAACCGCTGTGCCTCGTTCCATGCCTGCCTTCAGGCCACACTTCCCACAGAACATGCAGCCGTATGCAGCCACGCACCGCAATGCAGTCGTGCACAGCCACGCACCGCCAATCCGCCATGCACAGCCTCATGCACAGCCAGATGCACAGGCCTGTGTGCAGCCGGACGAGCTAGAGGAGCCAGGGTGCATGTAGGGCGAGGTAGCCGTGCAGAGGGCCATGCACAGCAGACACGCACCACCGAATTTAAGTCAATCATTCACACCCAGCCAACAGGCGACAGCCGAGCGGCGTCCTGCATTCATGCATCATGCATTGTGCACCATGCATTCATGCTAAGTCATGCATGCATGCATGCGCCATGTGCCTCACCATGTCGTCGATGAGGCCCTCGACGCCATCCAGGTTTGCGTCGCGCATGAGGCGCGCGTGCGCCTCGCGCTCCGCCGACAACTTCTCCTCCTGGCCCGCCTGCTCCTCGCGCTCCTGGAGCTCAATCATCTCGTCCTGTGTTACACCGCACACATCAGGAGGAAACACATGCAGAAGCCCTTGCAATACCGTACAAATACACAATGCGTACTATCGGGCCATGCACACCGTAGAAACTGGCACTCGGGCAATAAACCATACGGTATGCGATTCGCCAAGCCAAGCCATGGATATACCGGACACACACGGTGTATGGTCAACGAGGATCGCGCCAACAAGGCAAGCTCTTTGTCCTGTGCGTGCATGCGCCTCCATAAGACCCTAAAAGCCCTGTTGTGGTGGTTAGTGCTGCCTCATGGTCCAGCGCCTTGCCGCCGCCCTCCGGGCAGCCCAGCAGCCCCACGCACCTGGTGCTGCTCGCGCGCCGCGTGCACGTCCGCGGTGGCGACTCTGCGGTAGTCCAGGTAGGTGAGGTCCTTTACGTGGCTCAGCACGTACGAGCGGTAGTCGTGGTCCTTGCACATGGGGTTGCCCGCCAGGTTGACCAGGCGCAGGTTGCGGAACTGGCGCAGGTACATCACGTTGTCCAGCTGAGCCAGCTGGTTGTTGCCTGCATGATTGGATTACCCAAGCCCGCGAATTCGGATGAATGGTTCCGTTACATAAATGCGTTTTGGAAGGGGGAATCGTGAAGGGAAACGTGCTGAAGCGCCCAGAAGCGTCCGTTGCATGTTCTCTTCCCCTTCCTGTGCCCGGCTCAAGGTATAAGAGCGCTCCGTGCCGTGATATCGCATCCGGAAGTGCATGCTGGCCCACAGGCCCAGGCTCCCAGACTGAGTGATGGTCCACTTGGATACCGTTTTATGCTGAATACAGTGTAGAGGTGTCGCAATACGCAAGGTATGATGCTTGCCACGCGCCATCAGACGCACGGTGGGGGTTGAGTGAGACGTGGATGTGTTGTTCAGTGCCTAGTGTTTCGGGTTTGGCGTCTAGGGTGCATCACGTGTTCACGTTGTACAGCAGTGTGTCCACTGCCTCGCCCTGAGCACGGTTACGTGCTCAGAGTGCATGATGAGGACAGGCCACGTGGCCCAGCTGTGCAAGTTGGTTTATAGAGGTGTACAGGGGAGGCTCAAGGCAATCGCGGGGTAGTGTGTGTGGCGCGGGTGGGTGCTGCCCCGACCGCGCCGTTGCAGACATGCTCACACACAGGCACAGGCTCCTGCTTGCTCTCCAGAGAAGCAGCTGGCTGATGGCGCGGGCCCGCTTGCACGGCCATCGGCCCTCGAGGCCGTGCCTTGCAGTATGCAGTCGCCTGGCTGAGCGGCGGCGAGTTGTCAGCATGCATTGCATCTGACCCCCCCCCCCTCCTCCGGAGCCACCCCAGCATGCGTGGTGTGTGCTTGGGAGTGTGCGTTGTAGGTTGTAACCACGCAGCCGGGACACATCACACCACCACATGCCTGCCAACCCACCTATGGATATGACGTTTAGCTCCGCAAGCGTGTCCAAGTTTTCTATCCGCGTAATTTGATTGTTGAACAGCGACAGGTCCAGGAGCTTAGTGAGCGTTTCCAAGCCCTCGATTTTGGTTATCTTGTTGAACGACAAGTCCAGCCACGTGAGTTTGACCTGAACATACAAAGCCAGTATGTGGATTCGTTGAAGGTTGTGAAGCAAAGCACGTTGCAGTGCGTAGCATGACGGAGACGAGGTAGGTGTCAGCAGCATCAACGCACCAAATGGGATAGATTTTCAATTTTGCTGATTTGATTGTTGTCCAGCTGCAGCTTGGTCAGGCTGTCAAGCCCTCGCAGGTTCTGGATGCGCGCAATGTTCCGAAAGCTGAACGCCAGGCACTCGA
>BDDA01000371.1:68355-81359 GCA_001662385.1 Chlamydomonas asymmetrica | reverse complement strand
GGAGAAGGGCATGTTCCGCTTCTTGCTTGCGGAGGCATCGGGATCCCCTCCTTCTATCTGCATGCAGACACGTGCAAAGGTACATGACAAGCTTGACGCCAGAGCGAAATGTAAATGTCCAGGCAGGAACGGTGCGAAACATGCAGACATGAGCGGCACACACGCCGTGACGACCAGCAGAACCCACAGGTCATACCTGTATACATTCCCGTGTCAAGCTTTCTGTTATAACATTCGGCTCCACCTCTGCTATGAGGCGCTCCAAGCTGACCGGCATGGTGACCGCCTGCTCCTGCGGGTGCACGCGGCACCCCGCCTCTCACGACGCTCTCAGAACTGTGCGGCTTTCTTATCAGAGCTGTGGATTGCTGGACTGCAAAGGATCAAGTGCTTCCTCAGCCTGCAAAACTGGCAGCGGTCTGGGCAATGTGCCGGTGGAAGACTGACGGTAAATGACTGTCGATTCGCCAAAGTGCACCTAGTGATATAGGTTTAATAAGTAAGGTGGCCAAATGTGTGCCTCGAGCGCTGCGTGTGTGGCGGAGTGCAGTCAGCAATTCAAAGCAGTATATGCAGTAAACGAATCACAGCTTTTGGAACCAGCGTGTCAAAAGTTGTATATATCAGGAAATCAGTTAAAAGACTCTAAAACGGTGTGGGGACGGGCGAGGGTGGATTTGGCACTTGCTCCGAAGCGGCACTGAGTTAGGTGGCTGCATGCAGATTGGGTCTGCTGGCACGCTGCGCTGAACATCAGACTTTGCCACCCAGTTGTTTGCCTTGCTTCACACTTCTACCCTCCTTCCTGTCTTTCACTTGCTGCTCTTGGTTCACTTTCAGTGACTGCATGCCAGTCAATTGTCGTGTGTCGTAAGTTTGTAACTGTACGTCTGGTTGCCCCCCTCTTATGTGATGAAATCAGTACACAGTGGTGAGGTAGGGAGGAGGCATGGCAACGCTTGCTAGCTTGTGACAGCAGAGCACGCAGCAGGAGCAGCTGAGGAGAAGGGGACGCGCTGCAACATGGTCCGAGTCAAGCAAAAGACCCACGTGCTGGCCGCACCGGAAGGGCAAATAACACGCCAAGAGAAGGCCCTTGTGCTTGGACTTGGGCTAGCCATCGGATACCTGCTTGGACTGTTTCTAATGGAGACCGCCGACACGGTAGGTACAGCGCTGGCAGAGCCCGGTTCAGCTACAAACACAGGAGTATGTTGGAGCTGACGTTCGGCAGTGTGCAACGCAGATATACGGAAGTCACCATCGCCTGATTGACGAGCGTATGGCATTGCATCAACAGCAGCAGGAGCAGGAGCAACAACAAAACATTCGTTCTGGTGGGTACCAGTTGTACACCGCAACGTGCCCCTAAACCTGGCAGTTTGAGGAGTACATATGGTCAGTGCTTGTGTGACTTTGTTTTGACCGCAGACATAACTCCCCTCCCAGGGTCGCGCGCCATCCACACCGTTGTGACCAGCAACGGGAGCCCGTACCAGAACATCCAGTCCCGCATAATGTGAGTTATTACAAACCCTCCGGCTCTGCCCAGCAACATGCGCCGTTGCAAAGGCACACAGCAACCTCATACCTGCCAGACCAGAGCCCCCAGTGCCCCCACCTGTGTCGCTTAGCCGTCACCGCCCCGCTGGCCGCCCATGCACGCAGTGACTCGCGCCACTCAATCCACACCATATTCACCTCGGGTGGCGACTCACAGTGGGGCTATCAGGCAATACAAGCGCGTATCATGTGAGTCAGCATGCACCGCACCACTGATGGCTCACACAACAGGCGTCACGCCTGCTGCGATGCCATGGTTTCGGGGCCGGCCCGACGTGGCAACCCCC
The DNA here is from genome assembly GCA_001662385.1 of Chlamydomonas asymmetrica. NCBI lineage: Eukaryota > Viridiplantae > Chlorophyta > Chlorophyceae > Chlamydomonadales > Chlamydomonadaceae > Chlamydomonas > Chlamydomonas asymmetrica. Next base: position 79,509 of record BDDA01000371.1, on the reverse strand, counting down.
ACGACCCGAGTATTCCCTGGTCCACCTCTGCAACCGTGCCATGCTGGTGGATTTGTGTCCTTACGTCCTTTACACTGCCGCAGGTACGGGACGTATAAGCTGGTGCAGAAGATGCCTGGCGGGGAGCACCTCACGGGCTTCACCCGTATCTTGCACCGCATGAAGGACGACCTGCTTATGGATGAGGTGATTGGATTTGATTTTTGGACTTGTTCTGGTTTAGATCCACTTAACTGATGGATATCATTTGGTTTAAACAGGGCCACTGGCATCGCCACCTAATTGACTGGCCAGCAAGTGGACGAGGCTTGACCAGCAACGCGTGAGCGCAGCCACACAGCAGTGGAGTAGGGGGCTCCACTTGCACCACACGCATGACCGCCACGCTGGGCTCGGGCCCCCTGGCGGCGCGCACACGCATGCACCCGTGCGTGCGTCGCGGCAGATGCTGCAGGCCCGCTGCATGCGCGAGTGCATCCGGCTTGGCCCGCACGAATGCTGAACATGGAATTTCAGAGCATCCTGCTCCAACGCAACCGGTACCGTGAGCTAGTGTACGTGTACGCTCGTGTGATTTAGATTTAGATTTAGATTTTACATCAGGAGCTTTCGAGCCGAGTGACCTTTTATGTGCGGGCTCTTCGCACGTGGGCTCTGTGCGTTTTGTCAATTACGTTGTGATGTCACACCCTTAATGCTGCTACTTCCTAGGTCAGGACTTGCAGCGTGTCGTTCCTGCTGTCTATATATTCGCAACACCCGCGTTCAGATCCCGACGTTTCGTGCCACGCCGCTGCACCCGGAGTGCGACGTGTGGTGTGACTTCCCGGTGGCGGACCGGCCCAACGCGGTGCGGCAGTGGGTGGAGGCGGTGCAGGCCAAGCCCTCGCTGCTGAAGGGCACGTGGGTGCTCATGATAGGTGCGTTTGGTGCAGTCGATCCTCCGATATGGCTGCGGGCACACACACATGCTGTGACATGCACACTATCACATGTTGGCTTATCGCAAATGTGCACCGCGTGGTCCCACAGGAATCACACTGCATGGCCCCACGGGAAGCCCTTTCTGACACACGCACAGTGCTCGTAACTTTATGCACAGCACACAACGCACACAGGCCCACATCCTGCACCCCTGTCTGGAATCCTGCGTTATAGTTTTAAGATTACGCTTCATTTTCCGCACCGCAGCCCCACGCTGAGACCTGTGATTCTATAATACTCGCAGCACCTGACATGCACAGACATACATAAGTACTCTGCGCGTGCGATCAGGCACACACATATACAGACATAGTGGGCACGAATATGAATCCCACGTGCCTTGCCCCAGGGGCAACTGTGGGAATCCGTGAAACCCGCCTGCAGCATTTGTTTTGGGACTGACTGATCTCTTCCGTCCGTCCATCCACTGTGTCTGTTAAGTATTGGCATTGACTATACCATCGGCATCTTGAGCGCTCGAGATGCCGATGGTATAGTCAATGCTAATACTTAACAAAAGGTACGCCCGGTGGGTTCGGGATCTGACTCCCTACATCAAGGTGTGGTGACCTCCCGACGCCGGTGCCAAGGTTGACCCCCAACTGTGGAGCACGGCGCGTACTCGAGTCGCTCTCAGCCAAAGTCAACCCATGGGGTTTCCAGGATTCGAACTCGGGTTAGCCTAGTCACGGGCGTACCTTTTGTTAAGTATTGGCATTGACTATACCATTGGCATCTCGAGCGCTCGAGATGCTGATGGTATAGTCAATGCCAATACTCAACAGTGTCAGCATGCATGCACCACCGCTGTGCATGTACCGTTGTGCTGCCCCACCCTCAGGCCTCAGCGCAGGCAGGCTGTCTTTCTAGTCTTGCTGCCTCCCACTGATCCCGATCCTACAGGCTCTGCAAACCAGTCATTTGGTGCTCATTTCCTGCCCGTCCTGTGCTCGCTTGCTCTCAACTTACCAGAGTGTGACTATGTGTGGATGAAGCCGCTCCAAGCGCCTGACGCCAACGACAAGTCCTTGGCGGGCTGGCAGTTCGTGTTCGACTACATCATCCCCAACCACCCGGACTGCGCGTACATCATCAGGCGCCTGGCGGGGCCGGGCATTGACCCCGCGCAGGTGGCGCAGTCGGGGCCGGCGCCGGCGCTGCTGCGCTACGAGACGCTGACGGCGGTGGTGCCGGCGTGGGAGCGCGTGACGGCGGCCATTGAAGCTGACCCAGAGGCGGTCAAGGTGCGGCCGGGAGTTGAAAGGGCTAAAAGGGCAAACGCGTGAAACGTCAGCGAACGTTGGGTGAAAGGGCGGCCAATGGGCGACAGGTGATCTTTGCGCACGGTCAGTCAAGTATGGTCAGTCAACGCACCAGCGGCATACCTGCACAGTGCACACGCTCTTGCCGCAATCGCTTCAGTCAGAATACCAACACCAAGGCCGATTTCACGCAAAACCAAGCTCACGCCCCTCACCGTGCTGTCCTTGTCGCACCCGCCCTCCCACCATGTGTGGCGCGTTCCTGTCCTTGCTGTGCTCAAAATCAACGCAGGTGCTGGACTGGGTGCGTGAGATGTACGCGTGGGACGTGGCGCTGGCTCAGGAGCATGTGGAGCTGGTCACGCAGGGCCCGCCCGTGAGCCCACTGATCGCGCAGCTGCCGCACGAGACCCACCTGGGCGCGGCCGCCATGTACCACTACACATGTGGGTGTGTGCTGAGGGGCCGTGTGGGGGGGGTTCTGTGGGCGGGGGGGGGCCGAAGCAGGCGGCGGGTCACAGGACTGCACTACCGTATCGAACATGCTGAAACGGGGCTAGAGAGGTTGCAGGGGGGATGTGACTGAGGTGGATCGGAGGTTGGCCTTCAAGGTACTCAATCTGGTACTCAATCCCGTAACAGCTAGCGCATGATGCTGTGTTGATGCACGGCTGGAGTTGCATGAAGTATCACCTGAGAGCTGTTGCAGCCTGCATCATTACCCAGATCATTACCGCCGTGAGCAATTCAGCATGCATGGTGGTGCGTTTGGCTGCAAAGGCATGCTGGATTGGATGCAGGTTGGCTCAGGATTTGCTGCAGAGCCGGTCCATGCTTTGCATTCGTGTGTGGACATGGGTGTGATCAGCCAGCGTGAAACGGATTCTGGATCCAGATCCAGAATCCGACCATATGTGAACCACGCCCGACCCTCTACCATAAGCTGTGTACTGCATGTACCGCATTTATACGCAGGGGGCGCCATCTACAACGACTCAACGCACGAGGTGTGGCGCTTTGAGAAGCGCGACTGGACGGCCGAGGGCCTGGCGCTCAAGCCGCCGCTGCTGGCGCTGCCGCCGGAGCCCTGGTGCGAGGGCTGCTGGCACCTGCAGGACCGCCAGCCCGTCAGCCGCGCGCTGCACGAGGCGCTGCGCGGGCAGGTGACCCAGATGAACGCGGCGATCGCTGGCCTGCCGGACCTGACGTCCCGGCTGCAGCAGCTGCAGCAGCGATGACTCCAGGGAGTCCGCCAACTACTTAGAAGTCATGAACTCTTTATTGATATTCGTGTGACCCAGATGGGGTTCTCTGCAGGATGCGATGCTTTACTGCTTAGCGTGCGCGCGTTCTTGGTTTTTTTCCTGACGGGTGGGGGTTTTGACATCACCGCACGTTCGGATACCGTACCTGCGACGGTCTTGACGCATGATGCTCATCAGTCATCACACGCCCTGTACAGCAAGCCAAGCTGGCGACGTGCCCCAAAACCCTGCTGTGGTTTACAGCATGATGCAGGATTGCTTTTTGCGCGGGAAGAGAGGAGCGGTGGGGCGGGGCGGGGCGTGCTGAGAGCTTGCATTGGCAGGCATTGGCAGGGCTCGACGTGCTGGCCCTACTGAGCCAGCTGTGCTGGCCTGGGAGCATTTAGGATTTTTGGGAGGGCATTGGCACACCGGGCATTCCGCTGACCCGCAGATGCATGCATGCATGCATGCACGCATGGCTTGATGGCCACATGCATCCTGCATGCATCCATCGCATGCATGCATGCGATCTTGCCCCATAATCCCTGGTAATGACTCATGACTCCTGAGGCTCCTAGTGCAGGGCGTCGGTGTGCCAGCATTGGTTGGGCACATCAGCTTCATTATGAGCCTCTCGCAACGTATGTGCTAACGCACGCATGCTTAAGACACTGGAACGAACGGGTGAAATAGTCAGGTGATGCGCAGTTTCACACTGTAAGGATTTTGCGGTGTCAGGCGTGGGCCCGTTGGTGCAGCTCTGCGAGCGCCTCCTTGCACACCTTACGCCACGGCTGCGAGTGATGCGCAGTCCCTGTTGGTCACATCTGCTCAAGGGGACTGCGCTCCATCACGTGGCGCACTGGTGGCTGTTTGGTGCCGATCGTTCCGCACCACTTGACCGGAGTTGAGGGTGGCACATGTGCGCAGCAGCCAGCAGTGAGACACAGGCCAGCATGTTCGTGCGCTTGTGTAAACCATGGGTGGGGTTTGCCTGGTGACGAGCAGTGATGACATGTAGTAGGTGGCACGGCCAGTGATAGCCACGTGAACAGCGCGTGTGTGCACCCACACGATGACACGAGGGGAAACCCTGATGCAGACTCCTCGCCTGATGCTGACTCCTCGCCGCATTTTCAACAACCCAGTGCCCGTCACTCTACCCCTCCAGCCCTAGACCACTTGCACGTTCAGGAAAGGGAAAGCAACTACTGCAACTTGTAGTGTGAGCTACGTGGCAATATGACGCGCAGCCGCAGTAGGAGCCCAGTCAGGAACGCGTCAAGATCGCGCTCACCACCACCACCACGGGACCGGGAACGCAGGCGGTCTCGCAGCAGGAGTCCTGTCAAGAAACGGTCTGCATCTCCTCCAGAGCGGAAACGAAGCCGCAGCCGTGACAGGTGAGATATGTTTGCACGCTGCCCGCCCTCACGGAATGTAGGGCAGGCTGGTTCCGCTCGGTGGATACATCATGGTATTGGCAGGCTCTTCTTGCTTTACTCCACTGCGTTAATGTAAAGCAAGCTAATCCTGACGTGCAGGCGGGACCGCAGCCGTTCTCCTCGCGACCGCAGACGCAGCCCTTCACCTCGTGACAGGCGCAGGTAAGGCTTTCAAAGCTTACAACCTGGGCAGTGCTAGTGTGGCTAGCCTTCGTCAATTTGCTGGCTCAGTCCAGCCCTTTCCGGCACGCATCTGACGCACAACACACTGTGCTTGCAGCAGGTCGAGATCACCTGCTGGGGGCCGTGCGCGCTCGCCGCCGCCCAAAGTGGGGTTGCAGATATTTGTGGCAGGACTCTCCTTTATGTTCAATGAGCGTGACGTGACGCAGAAATTTGAACGATATGGCAGGGTCAAGGTGCGCGTAGGGGCAAGTTTGCGTGTTATCTGCCTGGGGCTGCAAGCCGGACTGCAGTAGCTTGGCAGGAGTCTGCACTGGGCGCTTCGTGAAGTTTGGGTCCAACACTCGTGTGTTGGAGCCCAACACAGTCCCCAAGGCGTGGCAGCCTGTGTCATGCCCCCGTGCACCACCTAGCCTTGCAGCACCTGCCCAGTATAAGGTTCACACCGGTGCGCTCAGGTGCTGGGAACGACCGGCACACTTTCTTTTTGCTCTGTCTGGTCACAACGAACACGCGTATGCTATGTACATTTGCAGGAAGTGCGGATCGTGCGCCACCCGCAAACGGGCGACAGCCGTGGGTTTGGGTTTGTGGTTATGACGCGAGAGGATGATGCAGCGGAGGCGTGCCGTGAGCTCAACGGAAGGGACTGGAACGGCAGGCGCTTGCTGGTTGAGATTGCACGCAACCCGCGGTAGCTCTGCACCACGCACCGGCGCTCTGCAACGCACCAGCCTGGCGCCTGCCCCACCCCAAGCATTCAGCAGCGCAACAGGAGCTCAAGTGTTTGGTGCCGGGGGACCATAGTCTGATAGCACTTACGTACAGGAGCTTCAATACAGACGGACGCGTGTAGGTTGGCAATGCATCGCCAGCGTTCGCTCCATCACGCCACACCGTCGTGGGTCAAGTTCACGCCATCGATAAAACTTCGCTGCCTTGTCTGTTGCTCTTGGCTCCACCTCCACGCACGCCCCTCCCCGATTGTTCCGTTGTACCCATGTCGCCCGATGTGTGAAGCGTGAGTGTGGGTGGGGGGGAGAAGCCAGCACTACCACAGCTTTGGGCGGCAGGTTGCCATTGAATCTGTGCCTTCGAGGGGGATCTAGTTGCAGCTTGGATGACATCTGTATGCATGGCTGCATGGTTGTACGGCACTTGCCTTTTGGCTTGACCTGCTGTTTGGCACCTGCTGACCTTGGGTGTGCACCGCTCGCCTGGTTGTTGCGCCAGCTGGTGTACTGAGACTGTCTCCCGCACGCATGGCGCTTGTGTGCGTGTGCGTGCTTGTGTGCATGTGCCCCTGCCTGTTGCTGCCACCCTTCTGCCTTGGCCAGGCGAGCCTGTACCCTCCACCCTGGCTCGCTCTCGCGCCCCCCTCGCTCATTCCCTCGCCACCCCCGTGCCTTCCCTGGAAATAAAACGCCACACCGAACCTACCCCTCCGTGCCAGTACCGTACCTCAGAGTTCCTGTGCCGCTTTGTGCCTGACCTCAAGTTCGCGCCTGAGCCTGAGCCTAAGAGTTCCTGTGCCAAATGAGCCTGAGAGTTCCTGCCTCGTGCCAAATGAGCCTGAGCCTGAGAGTTCCTGTGCCGAGTGAGCCTGAGCCGAAAGAGTTCCTTCCCGGTGCCTGCCATCCGCTCTTGGGACCTCACTGCACACCGTACCAGTAAACGTTGCGTGTGTACCTGTTGCCTTCCAAGCCTCTCAGTCTGTCAGTGTCGCGGTGCTGTTGCCTTGCAAGTCATCAGCCCAGCAGCTGCATGCCTGCAAGTGCAGCTCAGCCGGCAGCTCAGCAGGTTGTTGTATGGTGGTGTAGCGGACCAGGGGCGATGAGCTTGATTGCGGGTCTGCGTTATGCACTGCTGGTTAGACAGGACAGCACACAGCACAGCATGCGGCAGCTGCCGCAGTTGCAGTCGTAGGCTGTTGGGGGCTTGGGGCCCAGGGGTGGCTGCGTCATGCACTCATGCGCTGACCGCGTGCCGCTGTGTCAGGTGCTACCCCAGTTGTGTGCTTCTTTGCAAGCGCCTGCCACATGCGCCAGCACATTGGTGTACGGTGCAAGCACCTGCCAAGCCTCCGCTGGTGCAGGTTTGCTGATGCCACGGCCCGACTGCTGAGTACGATGGGTCAGCATGTGTCTGTGTGCAGCCCGGCAACAGGTGCGGGCCGCATTCTCCCTTGAGGATGGTACCGCCCAACCACCTGCAGCTTGACCTTGGCAGCTGGAGGAGTGCATCGACCATTTACGGCGGTGGCGCAGGCAGCGAGCGCGTGCCTCGAGCAGCACGGGCAGAACGTTGCTCCCGGGGACTGAGGAAATGAGAGTGACGCATAGCCGCTCTATGGAAAGCGGCCTGTCGTGCGGCTCTACCCCGCGGTGGCGGTTGGAGCCCCCTCAACGGCCTGCACTAGGGGGCATAGTGAGCCCCACATCAGCCTGCCTCATTAGCTAACATGCCCCCCAGAGCTGCAGGGGGCCAGGCCGACGCGGGCCTTGCGCACACATAGCTGTGATTGCAGGCCCCTGCCGAGGCCCCTGCCTGCCGAGGCCCCTGCCTTGCCTTACTGCTGCGTGGTGTTGGTGGGAGTGGCGAGCAACCAACAGGCTTGAGCACCGCTGTGAGCCTGAACATTGCGCTGGTGTTGCGCTGTCGTGCACTAGTGCAGCATTTGCATGGTCCAGGCGTTCCTGCCGAGTGTTCCACGTCTTTTGCGCACGGCTCCTCGCCTCCGCCTTGCCCGCTTATCTGCTGCGTGGGTGCCGGGTAGCAGCTGTAAGCACGATCAATCGATAAATTGACTTGACGTCACTTCACTGCATGGGCTCTGTTGGTGCATGCGTCGCACGGTCGCTGTGAAATCAGCCGTACATGCACAATCCATTAATCCATCGTCAGTGTCATTACAGTAGTAATCTCCATGCCATGAATGTTGCCAACACCCAAAGCGACATAGCCTCATGTCAGGCGTGAGCACGGAGCAGCACAGCAGGATAACACCGTCTCGCTAGGTGACACAGCGGATTGCCAGGTTCAGCGCATTGCTGCAGCTAGCTGAGTGCCACGCGGCAGCTCCAGCTCCAGCTAGGCCCATGTTATGCATTTGCCCGCAGTGCAGTTGGCCAGCCACAACGAATGACGGGTGTGTCACCCTGTCACAAACGCATGTTGGGCCTTGGGTGTGCGGTTAGCCAGGCGGTGAATGTCAGCGGTGCTGTTGTTGCGTGCATCGTTGTGCAACATATCCATCATCCCAAATCCATATGCAATGGGGTGCTGCGGTCAAGCCATTCATGTGTGTGACCTACTGCAGCAAGGTGCACGCAGCAATATAGCGTCAGCGTCTGGTACGGCTGAGCAATAAAAACGCTGCAACAGGTGCCTGGCATGCCATCGCAGCCCTACCTATGCCCTCGGCCAGCACGGCAACAGCGAAAACCGCACAGCAACAGGAACACAGGGAACACGGAGCTACTGCAGGGCAGCATCATAGAGATTGTACATGAAGCTGGTTTGATGGTGCAAGTTCGCTGCTCAGTAAAACGCACAGCAGTCGTGCGGGCACTCTGCCTGCAACAGGGCATGCATGCATGCGGTTCACTGGTTTGTCCCATGCAGAAACCAATGTAGAGATAGTTACCAGTAGGCAACGCCGCGATGTTGCTGCTGGCATGGTAAACGGAGGCGTGCGGTGGTGTCCTGCTGGTACGGTGGGGGTGTGCGGTGCGCCCTAAAAACAAGCGTGCGTGCCGTCGCACAACGCACACTCGCCAACCAGCCACCCCGTCGACCCAGCGGCACGACATACACATCACAAACTGCACACCCGGCGCACCCGCACTGGCTCGTTTGAGCTATCAAGGCTGCGGACGCTCGCGGTTAACGCTGCTCTCAGCCCATAGGCCACCCATGACAAAATCCACCATTAGGAACGTGTCAGCCACCCAATGTGAGGTTCAACACGTATAATGTAGTAGCGCAGGTACTCCTCCGTCACCCGCCGATGGTGATCATCGGGCGGTTGCGCATCGCTGCCAGCTCAAACATGCCTGCGTGCGCCGCCTTCTTACGGTCCACCGCCGCCGCGATGATGAGGCGCAGCTCCTCGCCGCTGGCGCCGCCGCGCAGCGCGTCCAGCAGGCTGACCTCGCTGTTGCCGAAGAGGCACACCTTGAGGTTGCCGTCCGCCAGCAGGCGCAGCCTGGTGGGCGCATGGTGCAGGGGGCGGGGGGCGGGGGGGGGTAGCAAGGGTGAGGAGCGGTGCAGCGGAAGGCACTGAGGGTGTCTACACCATGCGAGAACCACACCGCAATCAAAATCTCCAACCCACAACCCCCAGCCACATGCACCCAGCCACGCATGCATGCACCGCACTGATGGCCCCACGGAAATCACACTGCAGGGCCCCACGGGCACACCTTCCTGACGCACCTGTTGCAGTCGCCGCAGAAGGCGCTGGTCATGCTGGTGATGAAGCTGACTGTGCCGCGGTGGCCCTCCAGGCGGAAGTTCTTGGCCACCTCGCCGGCCGGGTCGTCCAGGCGCACCAGATGCTGGCCGGGGGCCGCCGTGCGGATGCGCTCCAACATCTCCTTGTAGTTGACCTGCGGCCGGGTAAACACACCCCACCAGCACAAACGCGTGGATGACGCACACATTACTCATCGGCGCTTCAGATGAGCAGCGAGACGCCATACCACTGCAAGACGTACGCCATCATGCAGACAGCTTCCAGGTAGCGCATGCTGGCAGCATCCAGGCATGCGCATATATATGCAGGCTATGCATGCGCCATGGCTTGGGGAAGCTGCAGAAAAAAAAAACTGCCCGGGCGCTATCTGGCTCCACCGGCACTGGTGCCTGGCGCGCAGCCTTGCCTTGCGATGCAGGCTGAACAGGCCATGCCCTTGTGGGGGCCCCAAATGGGTCACATACGTAGTGATGTGGAATCCCGAAGCCATCGTCAAGTTTGCTTGCCGAGCAGGTGACTAAGTGACTAAGTGACTAAGTGACTAAGTGACTAAGTCACTAAGTTTGCTTGCCGAGCAGGTGACTAAGGACGCATCCGCAGGCCAAGGTAGCATGAGGTTAAACACGTGAGGCCCTGCCGGCGCCCTGACCACCTCCTTATCGCAAACGCATGCTGCTCTGCACGGTCCCACAGGAGTCAGACTGCATGGCCCCCACTGCATGGCCCCCCCTGCACACGCGCTCTTCCTCACCATCTTCTTGTCGGACCACACGTTGCCGTCAAAGGGCATGTACTCGATGAAGCGAACGTTGATGGGCGCGTCGCGCGTGAGCGCCACAAAGTCACCCAGCTCGTCATCATTCACGCCGCGCATCACCACCACGTTCACCTGCCGGCAGGGCGAGGGCGCAGGCGCAGGGCATGGAGCTGGTCAGTTGATCAGCCATCAGATCGGCCAGGTGGTCACGGCATGCACCGCTGTGCATGCGCCGCATGCACAGTGTATGCACAGAGCATGCATGATGTATGCACCTGCCACTCTATCAGAGTGCTAACTGCCAAGGTCTTACGGCCCCTGCTCGTTCGCACTGATAGGTATGGGGCATGGGGCCTCTTTCAAAAGAGCACCCAGGCAATGGTGTGTCACGTTACATGCAGCTGTTCATCATGGTCTCGGATGAGCTGTGCTGCGGGTCCCCCGACAAGCCCCCCCACCCGGGAGCATTGAGCGATGGCTAACATGCAGTCACGCCTCTATCGCCCACGACAGCTCGTGCTCTATCCTCAGGCGCCGCAGCCCCCGCCCCTGGACTGAGTGTGCGAGAGCTTGCCAAACCACCATCCGTCATCGCTTGATTTGTCAATGCTTGTTTTCCACATCTGAGCCTTATGGAATCATGCGGTGGCTATTATTGTTAAGTGTTGGTCCGGGTAATCCTATCATCATCTCTCACATGCAAGCGCTCTGTGTTCGCAGCACATGTCACGTATGGGAGTCACACTAGCACTTGGTGTGTGGTGGGGGGGAGAGGCAAGGTGCTCTGGTTGGGGGAGGC
>BDDA01000371.1:43302-61587 GCA_001662385.1 Chlamydomonas asymmetrica | reverse complement strand
AGGTGGGGCCGGGGGCGGGGCATGTTGACACACACACCGCGCGGGTCCAGGGAGCTGACGTGGAAGCGGGGGCGGGGGTGGGGGCGGGGGTGGGTCCGTTGCCGCTGCAGCTCTTGGCAGCACAGTCAGCGCTGTCGACGTCCTGGAACAGGTCGGCATGGCCCAGAATCTTGGCATACCGCTCCCTGCCAGCCTGCGTGTCCAGGTCGTAACGAGGTGACGGAAGCACCTCGGAGCCACCCATGTACGCTGCCACATCCATCCAACCGTGCTTGGACGGAATATCAATGAAGCTGCCGGGCCTGCTATTGCCATAGCACCACTGCGTCTGCATGTCCGCGATGTCTGTGACTGTTGTGCCGGTCATCGTCGCGGACAACCCTGTGGGCAGGATTACGGAGCAGCATGCAGCCAGGCTGTTTGCTAAATGCATGTTTGAAGAGCCAAGCACAAGCTGCATTATGGCTCGAAGTCCACCTGAGCGCAGTAAGTCAAAGGTAACCTGTGCACAGGCACTGTGTGACGCCTGCCGCTGGCACAGTGTTGGGCCCACCGATTGGCGGTGCGTCAACGGTGGAGCAAGTTGGCAGTGGTGACCAGAGCCACATCAAAGGATCTCACCAAGCAGTGCAGGGCTCCTCACCTGACAATAGAAGGTGTGAGTGGTCCAATCAAGCACACGCCGTCAGGTCAGTCCTAAGGGTGCAGCCCACCAGTAGGACTCCGACGTGCCCTGCACGGATTCAAGCAGGGAAAATGGGAGGCAGTGGCGATGCAGACTGAGTCAGCAGTGCAACTGACACGGCTGAGATATGGGGCCACAGTGGTGCGATGCTAGTATGCTGAGACCGGAAGACATACCATGAGGCCTGCTCAGCGCGCGCGCACGACACTCTGCGAATCTAACTGCAAGTAAGCGGCATAGACGAGCTGCTCGACGGCCAGCACATAGGCCGCATATGCAACACGAACACGCCAGGATGCGGGCATGAGGAAGCGAAGCTGGGCGTCCGCGCTGATGCTGAGTGTCAGCCGTTTTATTTTGAAAATGCACACCAAAGTCGCGGCCAGGCCAACACCAGGGCATCAAACGCTGCACGCCTGCACGCGTGGGTTACCCAGGCTCATCGAGTGGCACGCACCTTCGGGCTTGGGTGCCACTGCTTGACCGAAGTTGGTGGAAGACCGCGTGTAGGGCAGGGGCAGTCACACTTGGCCAAAGCTGAGCCTGCAGCACGAAAGCACAGGCGCCAGAGGACACTGGTTAGGGCAGCCCCAGTGCATAGATTCGTTTATGAGCTGACAAGCGCAAGACTGCAAGCTTCTTGACCACCGTGAGGAAACGGCCCTGCTGGGTGGTTTCTATGCTCGAGGACATTCAGTGCGGGTGGCATACGCCAAACGCAGCGACCGCAGCAGGAAAGAGGCGATAAGCCATCAAGGTAAGCTAGTGTGGCTGGTAGAGCCGTCCCAAAGGCTGCTGCAAGGCTTCAGGTAGCCGTGGAAGGACTGGGAATGCAAGTCTCAAGGAGTGCCAGGGCGTGAGCCAGCAAGCGGCTTGCTGGCTCACAACAGGTTGCGAACAGCAAACAGCGACTTGAACAGAGCACGCTGAAGCTCTCGCCACGGCGCACGACTTACCGAGTAAAACGTAGAGTTTCCACAATGAAGGTGGTGCTCTGAGAGGGAGGGGCCAAACAAGAGGGCAGCGCGCCAAAAGACAGGCAGGAGACACGCAAGAGTGTAGGCTGTCAAAATGGATTGAGGCTTTATGCTCTGGCTCAGTCAATTGATTGCTTTGTATGGTCCGCACAGCGCAACGGTTACCGAAAATCGCTATTGCTCCAGGGCAGGGAAACCTAAAGTCTGTCGCCGAGTCCCACCCCAACTTGCACGAGCACCACCTTTGCGAGAGTGCTGCAAAAGCCCTTTGCAGTGAATGATGTGTTGGTACGCCAACCGTTGCTGCCGACAAGGTGCTTGAGAGGGCCCACCAGCGCCAGCGCACCCAAGCGGTGGCGAACAAACACATCGTTCACAGCAAGGAGTTGCACTAGGGTACTACTACTCATCAACACGAGCACTAGCCCTGCAAGTTTGCTGCACCAGCCCTTTGCTGTGAACTGTGCGTCGTACGCATACTGGGCGTGCTGGCGCTAGTGGGCAACTGGCCGCACAGTTCACAGCAAAGGGCTGGTGCAGTGAACTCACACTGTATTTCCTGCTGGAAAAGCTTGGCACGCAGCTAGCTTGCACTGCCCCCAAGGTCAAGTTAGCTATGTGCCAAACGTTGCGCACCAGATTGCTTCCATGTACTACCATGTGCCAAGGTCCGATACCCACATGTCACAGAGAGACAGACGTTGCGACACATGAAATATTATACACGCAGTGGGAACTCCTCTCACCTGGTATGCCGGACCGCCAAGGCCTGCTGCACGCACAACATTTCGGATGGCGGCAAACCCTGTTTCAGTCCACAGCTTACCCTGCTCAACGAAGCAGAAGGGAGACGCTCCTGAGTAAAGCGCAAATCAAGAGCGCCTCCCTTCTGCTTTGCTAAGCGGTGCAAGGCGTTGACCGAAATGGGGTTGCCCCCGTTCATCCCAAACGGCATGCGGGTGGCAGCGTCCCCAGCAGGTGGCCTTTACCACCAGCTCCGTCATCATCCTGAGCTCCTATTTCATTGCAACTTGACCTAGGTGGCTGACCGTTTCATCACTACTGCCCCTGCCTGAGTTCGCGCAACAGGCGTACATAGTGAAGGCTGGCTGGGGAAAGAGCACCAAGTGTAAGAGAGCCAAAGCGAAGAAAGGGAGTGAGCAGAAGGGAGCAAGAACATGAACATAGCAAGCGCTGGCTTACGTGCTTGATGCTCGCCTCGCACCGTCAGCAACCTCTGCATTCCGGCGGGACAAGGTGAGTCACCAGTCACCACACGCACGCCCACACGCACATGCATGCACCCACGTGAATGCAGCAGGCCGGGCAATGCAGTGCCAACACATACTACAAGACCGAGCACTTCATGTCATTTGGCCTCGCTTGCGCCAGCACCTTGCGCGACTTGGTCCCATGCACGCCATGCCTGCCGTCCCACTCCTACATGTCATGGGAGCACGCACGTACTGAGCTGTTGAGCCAGCACGTGTGGCAGCGCTTTCATGTGCGCCCCAGCCATCAGTCCTTCACACTACCTATGCGCCCCTTCATGCACACCTGGCAGAATCGCCTGCACGCAAGCATGGCTCGTTGCCTGGCAACAAACTGGGCACACACATGATGCGCACCAGCGTTACAGCAGGCATCCCGGAATATGAAGGTGTTGCTGGTACAAAACACAGCGAAGAGAGTGAAGGTCAACAGCAGGTGGGTCATCGACGTGGAAGCAGTGCAAGCGGTCCTGGCATCCCAGCGCAACCATGCTTGATGCACATGCACATGGAGCGCTGCCAGGGGCGCTGTACCCCTTTAACGTGCACAGAAAATCAGCATGTGTAGCGCAGCCATGTTAGATGGTACCCTGGCAGGACAGTAGTGGATGGTGGATGCGGTGGGTTTAGGGTAAGGCATGCACCTTCTGCAGGCAAGTGCACGGCAGTGCGCCGTGGCTTACCAATGGCATGGGCTCAAAATCTCAACATTTACAACACGGAGGGCTGCCCAAGAGGTGGTCGGCCCCTGATGCGTGCCAACACACACAGTGCTGCATGTGCACTACGCCGTTGGTGCTGCTGGTGCTGCTGGTGTACGTGCCGCTGTGCTGCGGCTATTGCATGTTCGTTGTATCTTGCCCCACCAAATCAGACTGGTGCACGCGCACCGGGCCTCAATGTGTTCATGCACGCGCTGCACTGCTCGTGCGTACCGCCAGCGGGGTGCACTGCAGGTTACGGCACATGCCTGCTACGCACGGTGTGAGTGATGACGCAACACGGTGCCTGCTAAGACACCACATGCGCCATGCACGGCCGATTATCAGGGGGTCGGTCAGCTGAAAAGCTTCGCTGTCGGGCCACTGATTGATTGGCTAAAGGGCTGGGCAGAGGTGTTGGTGGTCACATGATCGGCTGCAAGCTGGGCCATGGCCTGGATGGACTGTGGGGCAAGGGTACAGCTAGTAACGGGAATGGCAGGTGCATGGAATGATGTTGATCCGCTCACAGCAGGACGCTGACGGCATCAATTGCATGCACGCTACCACACAACCCGATATCGCTGCTGGCTGCGGTGGCCACGCACTGCGCGCTATGTCACCACGTCAACCTCAGCTGCTTACAACTTCAGCACTGCTGAAGCGCTTTGCCCATCCAGTCATTGGACTTGTCAGATGTGTGTGACACACCCGCATCCATTAAAACGCACGCACACTGGCACGGAGACACACTGCCGCATGCACGCACGCTCGCGGTTTACGAGGAACACCAAAATGCTAGCACAACGCAGCTGTGTGCATTTGTAGAAAGGACCAACATACTCGCCAATCGGCGCACGTTGATATCCATACCGGGCACACAATCGTAAATCATGGCGAAATACGCCAACAATCAGATCACGATCACGATCAATATGCATGAATCGGTCCAAGAATATGGTACAGGGTTTGTGCTTGCACACATTGCCTGGTTGGCTCTGTCACAGCAGAATCAGCTGGGGCACCAACCTCTGGCGTGCATGCTTGCTACACAGCCTCAACGGGAATCGGAGCCTGCATGCGCGAGGGCAAAGCCATGCAGCCCGTGCACAACCAAGCCAAGCTCCAATCTCACAGCACGCATGGCGCAGCGCATGCACATGTCAGCATGTGTCAGCGAGTCGCTTTCCTGAAGCTGTGCTGGGCAAGCAAGGGGAGCGCTGGGCAAGCATGGAGCTATAGGGCCACCCAGCAAGGCCATGTAGCGGGCTTGACACGACAGAGCCCGCACACACAGGCGATACGTGTAACGTGTGCCCGGCTGCTGCTGCTTAGCAGAGTCCGCCCTTGCTCTGTTGCTCGACATGCATGCGCATGACGGGCGAGGTTGAGCACACACGCGCGCTGGGTCTAGGCGCTGGGTGTCTCATCACTCAACAAGTCGTCAGCAAGCTGGTGCAGGTGGGCGGGCGTGCGCGCTCAGCACTCCACCTCGGGGCGCGAAACCACCGCGCGCAGTCAGTGCGTGACAGCGGGGCGGAAGCATGCCAACATGCGGCGTACGGCCGCCCTCAGCAGCGGCGCCTTGCAAGGGCGACCGGGCGCCGCGACTGTTGACGCAGCAGCCGCATGCAGCTGCCCGGCGCTGCCGCACTGGCCGAGCGCGTCACACTGCCACATGTGGCACGGCAACGGCTTGCCTGTAAAGAAGCCGCCGACGTCGTTGCTGTCGCCACCGCTGGTGGTGGTGGTGCGGACGGCGCCGAAGCTGTTGCTGCTGCTGCTTCCGCCGCCGCTGCTGCTGGTGGTGGTGGTGTCAAACGCGCGGCCCTTCTGAAGCTCGCCGCTGCTTGCGCCGCCGCATGTGCTGCTGGTGGCGCTCGTGGTGGCAGAGGCGCTGCCAGCAAGGGAGGCATAGCCTCTGCTTGAGCGCAGCGTGGGGTCGCTGGCGCTGGCGGGCATTGCGGCGGGGTCGCCGTGTTGCTGCTCAAGCTTGCGCGTTATCACCTGGGTCCACCACTCATGCGGGCGCGGCGCCCTGCCGTACTTGTCGACCAACGGAACCTCAATGACGTCGACGTTGCGGTGATACACCTTTACGACCCAGGGGGTGGGGGTGGAGGTGGGGGCGAGGGCGGGGCGTGTTGCACCGCTGTGGCAGTCAGGGTGCTGGGATATGCACACCGCACGGGTCCAGCCAGCTGCCGTGGAAGTGGTCAGGGCGGGGGCGGGCGCGATGTCGCTGCAGCTCTTGGCAGCGCAGCCAGTGCTGTCGACGTCCTGAAAAAGGTCGGCATGGCCCAAAATCTTGGCATACCGCTCCCTGCCAGCCTGCGTATCTAGGTTGAAACGAGGCGACGCGACCACCTCGGAGCCACCCATGTATACCGCCACGTCCATCCAGCCGTGCTTGGACGGAAGTTCGACAAAGCTGCCGGGCCTGCTATTGCCATAGCAGCACTGCGTCTGCACGTCCGCGATGTCAATGGTGGTATTGCCGGTCATCGTCACGGACAACCCTGTGGGCAGGATTGCAGTGCAGCATGCACCCAGGGCTGGTTTGCAAGATGCGGATGTCAAGATCCAAGCGCAAACCGTATTCTGGCTTGAAGTCCACCAGAGCGCAGTAAGTCAAACGCCAACCTGTGCACAGGCACTGCGTGACGCCTGCCGCTGACTCAGTGTTGAGCCCACCGGTTGGCGATGCGTCGACTGCCAGTCAGTTTCAGAGGGGACCAAACCCACATCAAAGGATCTCACCAAGCAGTGCAGGGCTGTGAACATGTTGTTCCTCACACCCTCACCTGACAATAGAAGGGGTGGTCAAGCACGAGCCGTCAGTCTCCAAGGGTGCAGCCCACCAGTAAGGTTGAAGGATGCCCTGCACAGATCAAGTGTGGAAAATGGAGGCAGTGGCGATGCGGACTGAGTCAGCAGTGCATCGGGCACGGCTGAGGTATGGGGCCACACCACAGTGGTGATGCTTGTATGCTGCTGAGACCAGAAGACATGAGGGCCTGCTCAGCGCGCACGACACTCTGCGATTCTAACTGCAGATAAGCGGCGTAGACGAGCTGCTCGACGGCCAGCACACAGGCTGCATATACAACACGAACACGCCAGGATGCGGGCACGAGGAGCCGAGCTGGGCGCCCGCGCTGATGCGGAGTGTCAGCCGTTTCATTTTGAAAGTGCACACCAAAAAGTCACGGCCAGGCCAACACCAGGGCACCAAACGCTTCACGCCTGCACGCGTGGGCTACCCAGGCCTGTCGAGTGGCACGCACCTTCGGGCTTGGGTGCCACTGCTTGACCGACGTTGGTGGAACCGGGTGTAGGGCGGGGGCAGTCACACTTGGCCAAAGCTGAGCCTGCAACACGAAAGCACAAGCGCCAGAGGACACTGGTTAGGGCAGCACCAGTGCACGGAGTCGGTTATGAGCTGGCAAGCGCAAGACTGCAAGCTTCTTGACCACGATGAGGAACGGCCCTGGGTGGTTTCTGTGCCCGAGAACACCAATTCACGGCGGGTGGCATACGCCAAACGCAGCGACAGCAGTAAGAAAGAGGCGATAAGCCATCAAGGTAAGCTAGTGTGGCGGGTAGAGCCGTCCCAAAGGCTGCTGCAAGGCTTCAGGTAGCCGTGGAAGGACTGGGAATGCAAGTCTCAAGGAGTGCCAGGGCGTGAGCCAGCAAGCGGCTTGCTGGCTCACAACAGGTTGCGAACAGCAAACAGCGACTTGAACAGAGCACTCTGAAGCTCTCGCCACGGCGCACGACTTACCGAGTAAAACGTAGAGTTTCCACAATGAAGGTGGTGCTCTGAGAGGGAGGGGCCAAACAAGCGGGCAGCGCGACACGAGTCAGGCAGGAGACACGTAAGAAGGTAGGCTGTCAAAACGGATTGAGTCTGTATGCTCTGGCACAGTCAATTGCTTGCTTTGTATGGTCCGCACAACGCAAGGGTTACCGAAATCGATATTGCTCCAGGGCAGGGAAGCCTGAAGTCTGCACACCACCCCAATATGCACGAGCACCACCCCTGCATGTGATGCAACAGCCCTTTGCAGTGAACGATGCGTGGGCACACACCGTGGGTGCCGACAAGGTGCGTTGAGCGGGCCCACCAGCACCAGCGCACACAACGGTGGCGAACAAACACATCGTTCACAGCAAAGAGTTGCACTAGGTTACTTCTACTCATCAACACGAGCACTAGCTCTGCAAGGTTGCTGCACCAGCCCATTGCTGTGAACTGTGCTTCGTACGCGGGCCTTGTGCGCTGACGCTAGTGGCCCGTTGGCCGCACAGGTCACAGCAAAGGGCAGGTGCAGTGAACTCACACTGTATTTCCTGCAGGAAAAGCTTGGCATGCAGCTAGCTTGCACTGCCCCCAAGGCCATGTGAGCTATGTGACCAGGTTGCTTCCATTCACTAGCATGCACGAAGGTCCGATACCCAGCATGCCGCAGAGAGACAGACGTTGCGACGTATGAAGTATCGTGTACGCAGTGACAACTCCTCTCACCTGGTATGCCGGACCGTCAAGGCCTGCTGCGCGCACAACATTTCGGATGGCGGCAAATAAACCCTGTTTCGGTCCACAGCTTACCCTGCTGAACGAAGCGGAAGGGAGGAACTCCTGGAAAAACGCAGATCACGAGATCGTCTGCTTTGTTAAGCGGCGAAGGGGTCCGGAATGGGGTTTGCCACCATTCATGTTTGGTGAACGTGAACATGAACCAACATGAATGGTGGCAAACCCCATTTCGGTCACCTTCCCCGCTTAACAAAGCAGACGGGATGCGCTCTTGATCTACGTTTTTTCCAGGAGCTCCTCCCTTCCGCTTCGTTAACACCATTCATCCCAAACGGCGTGCGGGTGGCGTCCCCAGCAGGTGGCCGACACCACCAGCTCCGTCCTCATTCTGAGCTCCTCTTTCAGTGCAACTTGACCTAGGTGCTGACCGCAGGCATTACTACTGCCCTCGCCTGAGCTCGCACAACCGGTTTTTGTCATGCAGGCTAGGGAAAGGCAAGCATCAGAGAACCAAAGTGAACAAAGGGAGTGGGCAGAAGGGACCAGAAACATAAACATAGCAAGCCCTAGCTTATGTGTTTGATGCTCGCCTCGCACCGTCAGCAACCTCTGCATTCCGGCGGGACAAGGTGAGTCACCAGTCACCACACGCACGCCCACACGCACATGCAGCATGCACACACATAAATGTAGGAGGCCTGGAAATGCATCGCCACACATAATATATAACCGAGACACTTTATGTCATCTGGCATCGCTTGCGCCGGCACCCTGCCCCCCGTGCCTGCTGCCTCACTCGTACATGTTCATGGGAGCACGCACATACCAAAGCTGATGAGCCAACACATATTGCAGCGCTTTCATGTGCGTCCCTGCCACCCGTTGTCCGCCCTACCTACACGTCCCATGCACATCTGGCGCATTCGCCTGCACGTAAGCATGGCTCGTTGCCTGGCACTGAGCTGGGCACACACATGGTGCACCTCAGCGTTACAGCAGGCATTCCGGAATAGGAAGGTGGTGGTGGCGCAAGACACAGCGAGGCGAGTGAGCGCCCACAGCAAGTGGGTCATCGACGTTGACGGAACCGGTGCAAGCGACCCTGCCAACCCAGCGCATCGGAGCTGCTTGATGCACACGTGGCGCGCTGTCAAGGGCCGCTGTACCTTTTTAATGTCCATCGCTGATCCACCTGCTGCAGGCACTCATCTGCCTCGCTGGGTCTCGGTCTCCACCTTCCTGGATGATGCCAGTTTGAACGCTGCTTCACAAAAGCACTCAGGCCAGAGCATGGGGTGAAAGTATCCTGCGCCTATATGAGTGCATTTTAGGCTGCTTTGTGCTGCTTTACTCCTAAAGCTGCTGGTTGGGGTCCACATTTCCCTCTGAATTCCATTCTGTCCGCACGTATTCCGGCTGAAAATGCCAGTGACCAGCACGGGCCTAAACCTACTAGGGGCACGAAATTTCTCGCGATTGTACTTAACTAGCTCAGGCATTGCTAACATAATCAAAAGCGAGACGGCGCAGCTTGTACGGAGCTTGTACGGAGCATCGGGCGGGGTTGTGCCGTGCACTGAGCATGGCAGCGCTGCAGTGGGCAGGCCGAAGGCTGGCCTTGCAGGTTTTGCCGACCTCGTTTCGATGGCTGCTGCTGCCCAAGCCGCTGGTGGGAACCACTTTGACCCCGTCACCGAAGTGGGGCGTGTTCCCTTCCTCGGGCCCCACTCTTGCCACGAAGGCGGCAGGCAACGGCGCAGACACAGTATCAGAGCAGGAGAGCCCGGAGCCAGCTGATGCTTCCAAAGCCGCAGCACCCAAGAAGCGAGCTAGCAGCAAGTCCAAGGGTACATCGACCCCGCGTAGCACATCGACGACGCGAAAGCGCGCCAGCAGCGCCGCAACCAGCAGCGGCGACAGCAGCGAGCCGCAGCCAGCAGACGAAGCCAGCGCTCCACCTGCTCGTAAGCCCGCTGCTGCCCGCAAGAGCCGAGCTGCCTCCAGCACCGCAGCAGCGCGTAGCGCGTCCGCATCCGCAGCAGCGCTGCAAGGCGCAGCAGCGACAGACACACGACGACAAGCACAAGCGCCGCTCAGCGCTGCAGTCACTGCAGCACCGCGCCCTGTGCTGAGCGGCCGCCTGCCTTCTGGGCCCTCCTGGACTGCTCCCAAGCAGTGGGTCGTGTTTACGGACCTCCATGTCAAGGCGTCAACGCTCAACGTGTGCCTGGAAGTGCTGCGGCGCGTCCGGCAGGAGGCGGACGCGCGAGGCGCAGGCGTGCTCTTCCTAGGTAATGCCCACGGGCCTGGGTAGTGGTCTTGGATGGTGGCTCCCCACCGTCAGATGGTCTTGCATGGTGTTGCATACGGTGCATGCGTTTGTCGCATGCGTCCGAAACCATGTGCCGGTGGGAGGCATTATGGTGGTGCTGTTGTGGCCCACAATGGCAATTCGCTACATGCGGGTATGCAACGTGTGGTGTGATCCGGTTGTTGCACCCCAACAAGCTACAAACCACGCTGTTGAAGGTTGGACTCAGGCCAACACCACACGCCCGGTTGATGGCTTGTTGGCGTGCAACAACCGGACCACCCACTGACTGAGCTGCTGATTGCATTTGGCGGTGGGGATGCTGGCATGCCTTTGCGATGAGCTGCATGGCCATCATGGGCCGGAATCGGGCGGCTGCACGAGGATCTTCTAGACCGCTTGGGCAAGCGATCTAGAAGATCCTCGTACTGCTGTCCCGCCCATGATGGCCATGCAGCTCAGAGCAGAGAATGCGCCAGCCATGCTGTTAGGGATTGGCCTAAGCGTGCATGCTCGCATGCTTGCCTAACCCCCGAACTGGACCGTATGGGGCAGGTGATTGTGATGGCGGCGTTGCGTGTGTGCGTGTGTTAGGGTTACTTGCTTCCCGTGAGGCCGTGCAGTGTGCATATGCGCTAGGATGGAAACTGCCCCTGACGATGGCGAGGTAACTGGGCTGGTCTGGCGGCTGCCGCAAATCGGACAGCGGTTGTCCCAACGTGTGGCTGTAGTGCACGCGGTCTGTCGGTGAAGGCGTGTACAACACGCGTGTGTGTGTGCGTGGTTCCCGTTGGGCCATGCAGCGTGCTTTCCCTTGGGCCGTGCGGTGTGCGTGTGCGTGATGATGGAAAGTGCACCTGACGATGGCGAGGTGTGTGCATGTGCTTGTGTGTGTGCGTGTGTGTGTGTGTGGTGTGGCAGGTGACTTCTGGGACGAGCGCGGGACGCTGCCGGTGGAGCCGCTCAATGCGGTGCTTCTGGAGATGCGCCGCTGGACGTGCCCCGTCATCATGCTGGTGGGCAACCACGACCAGGTGGGGCTGCGGGGCGGTGGGCCTGGGCCGGGGAGGCAGGCAGAGTACCATTCATGCATGTGCATACAGCTTGTACAGTGGACAACAGGATCTGGGTGTCAGAGGGAGTGCATTTGCTTCAAAGTTTGAACATGACATGGCCCGGGTTCCCCAGGGGGCGGCTTGCTGCCGAAACGCAAGCCAGGCGCAAGTGCATACGTTGATGTATGGCTTCCGTGCTACGCTGCCTGTGCTGTGCGCTGCGCAGGTGGACATCCACGGCATGAAGCACTCGCTGACCCCCCTGGAGGTGGCTTGCCCTCACGTGCACGTCTTCGACGCGCCCGCGCACTTCAACGGCGCGCTGTGGCTGCCGTACCGCAGGGACAGCAAGCCCCTCCTGGAGGCAATGGCCCTCGCCGCCACCCGCGGTACAACCACGTCCACATCCATGCACCACGCCAGCGCAGGCGCCGTCGCTGCTGATGTCGATGTTGCTGATGCTGGCGCCGGTTTCGGAGCTGCACCGGACGTCGCGGCTGCCGGCGGTGCGGAGGTGTCGGCGGAGGGGCCGGGCGCCGGCGGGGGCCCGATCAACGCGCTGTTTGTGCATGCAGACGTGGTGAGCGACCGGGCGGTTGATTCCCCAGCAGGGAGGTTGATTCCCTAGCGGGGCGTCACAGGCGTGCATGTGGGCATCGGCGGGATGCACCCTGGGCATGTGCGCGGGGGCCCTTGGGGGGACGGGGAAGGGGGGCAGGGGGCCGTGACACACGCCACGGACACTGTTACTTCTGGCAGTGGTAGCAGTTTTCCACAAAGGCCTCCTGGCACGTTAGCTTCGTAGACGCTCAGTGCTCATCCTGCCACCACTGCTGCACACAGTGGGGACAGGCTGCACACAGTGGGGACTGTCCCAATAATCACAGATCCGTACTACGGTACATGCATTTGGCTTGCCCTTGGAAAGGCGCTGATGCGGTTATGTGTGCGTCGTGGCCCGCCCACCATCCACAACAGGTGGGCGCGAAATACAACGAGTGGCACCAGTCCCTCTCGGGGCTGCAGGTGGGGGAATTCCCCACCGGAATCCCAGTCTACAGCGGCCACTACCACCTGCCGCAGGACGTACCCAACTCCTCCATCACCTACGTCGGCTCGCCGTACCAGGTGCAGTACACACATACGGCATTGTGTACTGCAGCAGTGACAAGGCAGGCCCCGATATTGCTTTCGACCTTCCCTGTCACCGCATGCTCACAACTCCACGCATGGCCGCGTCAGTTGCTTTCCATTGTGCGAGTGCTCTGGACCACCTCCATTTCTACCCCTTTCAGTTTGCTTAACACTTCATCCAAGTTTGTGCCTGCGGTGTGTATAAGAATGGTGGCACGGCTGACAAACGGTGCGTGTGTTCAGATCAGATCCCCATGGGGCCATGCATTGTGCATATCCGTATAGATGGAGACCGCGCCTGCCAACGTGAGCTGAAGTGTTGAGGTTCCCGTGGAGCCGTGCAGTATGCATACGGTATGCATAAGTGTGTGTGCGTGTGTGTGTGTGAGAGTGTGAGAGTGTGTGCGTGTGGTGGCGCTGCAGGTGGGTGCGGGCGAGGCGGGCGAGCACAAGCGCCTGCTGGTGCTCAACAACCACACGTGGACGCTCGCAGAGGAGGTACGCAGTACGCTGTAGTACACTGTGGTGGTGGCCACAACAAGCAGGCCGCAATACAAGGAGTGCACACGACGCTGTGAAAGTGTGAAACGCTCATGACCTCAGTTTTGATGTACCCTGGTTGAGATTGATGGTCTCTGCTGCTGTCGGTGTGGTGCTGACACATCTCTGTGGCGCTTGTTACGTCGTTGCTTATGGTGATGCCGACGCTGGTGCTGGTGCTGATCCTCTGTGCTTCAGATCCCGCTGGACGTGGGTCCCCGCCACCACCGCTTCAAGGGCGGCGACTTGAGCTCGAAGATACGCCAGCTGGCGGATCAGGTGTGTATACATACAGCGCATCCCACGCCCGCCGGCACCCGCCCACAATATGTACCCGCGGTACACATCAGTGCATCACCCTTTTAATAACTGTGCATGTGACTCTACCAGTGGCCACAAGCTGGCTGCGCCAGCTGGCCCTCGCCATCAAAGTGGGGTGTTTCAACGAAAGGGTGGATATGGTTTTCGCTGCGAAAGCGCATGCGATGATGTGCATGCGTGCTCAGCCTTGGCGCTGGGGCAACAGCGATGACATCCAAACATATTTCCCTGGCAGAAGCAGTTGCTGGCCAGGCGGTTCTGATTGTAGGTCGCATCGAATCACGCGCAGGTGCTGCGCTTGGCGGTCGTTCGCATGGGCGCTCACATTCATATGTGCTTAACGCCTTAAATACTCATCCGCCCTGCATCCAGCTCTGCATCTTGGTGAGCACAAACAAGTGCATACATTCAATACGCTTCCGTAGCTGCAATTGTCATTGCCGCCCGCTGTCTTGCCCAACGCCCACACCGCAGGCGCGTGAGGGGGACCGCGTCAAGTGGTCGTTGATGCTGGACGAGTCCAAGAGCGAGGAGGTGGCTGCGGCGCGGCAGCACCTGGAGGAAAAGGGTGAGTCATTCCCCATTCCGCATACATCAGTGCAGTACGGTGGTGGGTCGCATACACCAGCACCGCAATGTGCAGGAGTTTAAGACTTCCTGCAGCCTTGGTATCCTAGCAACGCCACGGACTGACGACCATGGCCTCGCTAGGATATCAGGGTGTCAAGAACCCCTAAACCCCTAAACCCTTGCACATTGTGGTGCACTGGTAAAGCGCAAACCTGCTCTGCTGTGCTGTCGTGCGGTCCCCGCCTTGCTGTTGTCCGCGCCGTGAGGGGGGAGTACGTGCATTTTTAGCTTTGCGTAGCACGCTCCTAGATGTTGAGGAGCGTGCTATGCAAAGCTCAAAAGGCTCACACTCCCCCCACAGGGAGGACAACGACCAGGCGGGGACAGCACATCACAGCAGGTTTGTACTTTATCTGATTCCCCCGAATCCCACACCTGTCGTTCAACTTGTCACTTGAACGGGAAACCAAGCATCGCGTTCAAGCCAATTTTGTGCAAGCCAATTTTGTGCAAGCCAATTTTGTGCAGGGCGCAGGCAGGTAAGCAGAGCGCATGCACAAGCAGCACCCAGCTGGCTTCTGATCGGTCATGTTGCGGTCATCACGTCGCGGAACCGCGTGTGGGTGAGCATGCAGGCGTCAAGGTGGAGGTGGTGCTGCGGCCGGTGGGCAAGGGCAGCCGCATCGACAACGCGGAAGACCTCTCACCGCAGGACCTCATCTCAGAGTACTGCAGGGTCAACAGCGTGCGCCCGGCCGCCGCTGAGCTGGCGGCGGGGGCGCTGACGGAGGCGCTGGCGGGGCGCGGGGCCGCGGGTGGGTTCAAAAGTGTTTGGTCCCCGTGGCGCCATGCAGTACGCTTTCCGTGGGGCCGTGCAGTGTGCGTACGCGTGATGATGGGAACTGCACCTGAGGGGTGGCGAGGTGTCTGGGCTGATATGGCGGCGGGCGGGTGCGTGTGTGTGTGTGGGGGGGGGGGGCGCATATCAACCCACCTATGTAGTTGTGTGCCTTGACGGGTCCACATGTCCCTGTCATCACCCCACCTGGAAGGGCAGACTGTTGCTTGTTGCGTACCGCTTAACCGCTTTGCACTTGACTTTAGCTGTCTGCATGTACGATGGGTATCCTTGTCCTCCTCTCCAGAGGGGAGCATCAGCCTTCGCTATTAAGCTCCGAACGGCACAGATAAACAACAGACCAACAACTACACACTATCTTGTTCCGTACTGTGTGCGTCCGGCGTGCTTCACCGCTTGCAATGCCGGCCTGCTGCTGCTGCTGCTGCTGCTGCTGCAGGCAAGGGCGACGGTGGCCCCGCGGGGCGGCGTGTGAAGCTGGAGTTCCTGGACGTATCGTTTCAAGGCTACGGGCCGTTCAAGGAGCATCAAGTGCGTTGCTAGACACAACTGAAGCAGCGGTGCATGATGCACCATCGCTTCCCCAGGTTCACAACGATGTTGGGCTGCAAGTGCAGCTATGAATGGGCAGCGCTGGAAGGTTGGGTTTTCAAGGGAGGGAGGGTGTAGCTTCTGTAATCCCGTACACCGAGGGAATCGAGGACGGCCCAGGGCCCCTGGCTGGCTGGCAGGCTGATCATAGTCAACAGCTTGATGAAACACCAGTCGGCAATCTGCAAACGGGCGCCGTGTTCATGCTCACGGTGGTGGTGCTGGTGCGCGCCTGTGGTTGCATTGCGTGCGCTTATGCAGACGTACCCTCTTGCACGGCGCGGGCTGCGCGTGGTAAGCGGCGCTAACCTCACGGAGGGCGGCGCGGACAGCAACGGCGCCGGCAAGACCAGCCTGGTGGCCGCCCCTCTGTGGGCACTCACGGGGGACACGCTCACGCGCACAGAGGTGGGTGCGAGTGTGCGACCCGCACGTGCGCATTGGCTCGCATGTGCATGGCATGCGTTGTGCACTTTTGCTGTGGCACTCCAGCATCACCTGCAGGATACAAGTGATGCTAACACCATACCTACTGACACCGCCGCTACCCTGATCCAAGTCACCAGCAACAGCGTTGTCGGCATGAAACTGGCTGTCTGCTAAGGGCCAGTTCACATATGGATCGGATCAGGATCCGGATCCGCTCAGGCTGCTGGATCGGATCAGGGGTGGCTCTGCCCTGCAGGGCCTGATCCGATCCAGCATGCAAATTCAGTTCACGCATGCCGGATCGGCTGTGAACAGATTGAAAGCTGTTAAATCAGCTGGCAGGGCTCACGCCCCATCATCATGCTGGCGTTAATGTGAAGCTGCACAGTGCCTGGCGTTTTCAGCAAATGTGTGCTGTTTTGGGCGATAATCACTGCACTGGTTGTACCATCAGCTGCGTATGACACGAGGCGGACGCAGCTGCAGATGCAAGCAAGATAGCAGTGGCTCTGGGAAGCCCCACAGGCCCAACATGCGAAAAAAACGAGGTCAAGTGACCCCTGATCCTGAGTCTATGCACCCCGACCGGGGCCGATCAAGGATCGGCTCCACTCTGGCTGATCCGACCCCCTTGATCCGCCCATCTGTGAATGCAAAACATGGATCGGCTCTGCAAGCACCCCTGATCCAACCCTGATCCGATCCATATGTGAACTACCCCTAAGGAAATGTGGTGCATCTCCCGTTTCCCCGTTTCCTCACTCCGATTCCATGCTCCGATGTCAGCTCAAGCCATTGTGGCCCTCAAAACGCCGCCGTGACCCGATGGACCCAGTGCAGCTCTCGGCCACACTGCAATCAGCTTTGCCTTGCTGATCTGGATGGTGCAAGCTGTACACCGAATGCCATGCTTCCGTATTGGGCAGGCAGCACAGCAGCCTATGCAACCCTGGTCGCCTCCTTAGTTGCATGATTGCGTTGAATAACCTGCATTGCGAGTTTGCGTGGTTGCATACCTGCGTGTTCACACCTGCGTTGCGTACTTGCATGTGTGCACAGTCGGGCCTGGGCGCCAAGCTGCCGGTGGACACTATGCTGAACGACACCTCCACAGCGGGGCGCGTCACTGTCACAGGCTACGCCAACGGCAAGTCCTTCGCGGTCATGCGTGAAGTCAAGGTGGGTGGGGATGGGGGTGGGGCTTCAGGGAATAGGGGTTTAGCCGTTTAGGGGTTTAGGGGTTGATGCACTGATGCGCGAAGGCAAGGTGGTGGGTGGGTGGGTGAATGGGGCTTCAGGGGTGTAGAAGTTTAGGGTGATGTACTGATGCGCGAAATCGTGGTGTGTGGGTGCGTGAGGCGCCATGGGGGGCGCGTCGCGAAGCCTGCAAAGCACAGCTTATGTACGACTTGCATGCTGTTGATCCCTGAGCCTCAGCAATGCACATGGATGCGGCAACTTGCGGATCCGTGTTATAATCTGTTATTGCATCCCCAAGCGTTTTTGGTTTCGGTGCTGCCTGCAGAAAGGCAAGACGACCCGCCTGGAGTTCATGTATGATGGGGAGACGCTCACACAGCAGGACAAGCCCAGCACGCAGGTGAGAGTCCATGCTTAGTTGTTTTGTGCAGCGCTTGTGCGCGCCATGCACACGTGCTCATACGTCGCAACGCTTGACCTGCGCAGCTAGCCAGCTCTGACCATGCAGAATGCGTACCGAACTCAAGAATTCGCCCCGTTCCCTGGCGCTGTGTGTTTAGCGCTACCACGTTCATGCACATTGCCCATTGCCAATTTGTATGTACCGCCTGTACTGCCTGTACTGCGTGCAGAAGCTGATTGACTCTCACCTCAACACCGACCTGCTGCGCTCCTCGGTGTTCTATGGCCAGAACGACATCACGCAACTCTTGGAGGTGCGCGCCTGCCTGCATGACCGTTGTGTGGGCGTGGACGTGGGCAGATTGAGCTATGGGGTGCGCGCAGTGTGCCGCAAAAAGTCAGTGGCGCAGTCAATGATCGCTGGGCATGCAAGCGCACGTATGCGGCAGGGAACACTCCCGTGTGCATCACACCTCGGCACTCTCCGGAAACTCAGCAAGTTCTGAGGTGTAACGCAGACAGGAGCATTCTCTGCCGCATATGTGCACTCGCATGCGGCAGGAGTAATTCCCAACCCGACTGCGTTAGCATTACTCATCAAGTAGTTAAGCTGTCCCCAAAACAGGAACAGGAATGGCCTGATAGGCCAAGCAATGTAAAGTCAACCACGCATGTCAACCGCAGAGGACTCCGGCCCTC
>BDDA01000371.1:18265-39113 GCA_001662385.1 Chlamydomonas asymmetrica | reverse complement strand
GGGGAGGGGGTGGGGCGTGGGGGAGCCAGAAAGCCCCTGCGTGTGGTGCTGGGTATGTGTGGGCGCCGGCGCCGGCGGAAGGCAGGTCACCGGGCAGGGTGTCGGCATGCGAGGTTGTAAGTGAGCGCGCCGCACAGCGTTGATCGCATTGTGAGCTGTCGGTGCACTGTTTGCTGCCGCCGCACTGCTGCCGCACTGCCTCGTTATTGCTGCTGCCGTACTGCTGCCGTACTGCCCGCAGGGTGATGTGGACAGGTGCATGGCCGCGTGGCAGACGGCACAGACCGCGCAGCAGCAGGCGCAGGCTGCGTACACTGCCGTTAAGACCCAAGCAGACACCGTGAGTGGGTGAGGGTGGCGCACCGGTATTGGGGGTATTGCGTCTCCTGATTTGTTCGCTATCTACAAATCTACAATGCTTTTTCCTTTTGGCAGTATCCAGTCGTTTACTATTCACGATAGGCAGGTGCTGTCATCATGCTGTGGCCATCACTCCATGCATGCAGTCTCCCACCCACCCACTGCTCGGCCCCCTCACCCCGCATGCATGCCTGAATGGGCCACCGGTTGTTACGTTTAGTACCATCCGCTCGCGCGAACGCCCCTTCCCTTCCCTTCCGCTTGCATGCGCTAGCAGTAGGCCAATGCCAGCGATTCCTGCCGACTGCCCATGGACATTGACAGATCACCCTGATTACAGATCACCCTGATTACAGGCAAACCACGAGCTCTGATGTCGCACCCTAACCCTGAATCCTAAGCGCATCTGCATGCGCACGTCAGCCATGTGTCCATGTCGATTTCTTGATGGATGCATGCATAGGTGTCGCCATGTCGTTGTGGTGGTTTCATGGCGTGCGCATGTGTGCATGTGCGTGTGTGTGCTGCGTCAGGCGGACCGGGCGTTGCAGGCGGACCGCCAGCGTGCGGCGCAGGCCACCGCGGCGGCGCTGAGGGCGGCGGCGGACACGCAAGCGGCGGCCGCGGCGGCGATGCGCGCCGCCATGGCGGAGGCCAACGCGCGCGTGGCGGCGGCGGATGCGCGCTACAGGTGAGTGTGCGTGGGAGGCTGGCTGGACGCATCATGAGCCCGAATCCTAAAGCCGGTGTACTTGAGCATATGCATCACCTAGGATTTGTGCGTCACTTTACACATGAGTTATGTGACATAACGTGCCACCGCTTGCGACCACCGCTTCGCTCTCTCTGCCCCAAAGCTCTAGCCCCAAAACCCACAACCGTAGTCTGTAACCGCTGAACGCTTGCATCGCTCCGTGAACCCCGCAGGTCTGCCAGCCAAGCGGAGTCCTCCGCCAACGCCATCCTGCAGCGCATCGCCGACATGCGGGCCGTATGGCCGCGGTACGTCACGGACGCCTTCCAGTACGCCTCACAGCAGTACGCCGCCGCCTACCCCTCCCCGTCCTCCCCCTCCACTGAACCCCACAGCAGCAGCAGCAGCAGCAGCAGTAGCAGCATCGGCACTGAGGGGGTCAGTGCATCTTCATCAGCCAGCCCCTCGACCACTGCCGAAACCGCTTTGCCGGACATGCCGGTGGTACCGCAGCTGCCTGCGGTACAGATCCGGGATATGGACGATGCGGTACGGCAGTTGGGCCAGCTGAAGGCCCTGGCGGAGGCGCAGATCGCGGCGGTTGGGCGCAGCGTGGGCGAGGCGGAGCGCGCGGCCCGGGAGGCGGACCGCGTGGGTGCCGAGGTCAACACCACCGCCCTCGAGGTGCAGCGGTGAGACCAGGCCCGCATCATGACTCATTATGAGTTTATGACACATCAAGATTCACTGAATCATGACTCACTCATCAACTCATGTGAGGGCGACAAGTGTGGGTTGCTGCTGCTGCGGTTGTTGCTGCTGCTGGAGTATGCACAGAGAGGGAAGAGCGCTGTGATTTCCCTTTCTGCATTTGCTTTCGCACGCTGTTTGCATGCCAAGGTGCATGCCCTACATGCCAATACCTCCATGCCTCCCATGAATGCTTTTCCCATCAGCCCTCCATGAACAGCCTTTCCCCTCCCCTCCGTGACATTTCCCCTCACCTCCGTGAACTCCACACCTCTGCGTCACGGCCCTCACCCCGCCATTCCCATCCCCCAGGCTGGAGGTTGACGCGGCGGAGTGCGAGGTGAGGCTGGCGGAAGCTGAGGCGGAGGCGGCGCGCCTGGGCGAGCTGGTGGATGCGCTGGCGGAGGCCGACAAGGTGCTGGGCCGCACCGGCGTGCCCAGCTTTGTACTGGAGAGCGTACTGGGGGAGCTGCAGGTAGGTGGGCGCTACAGGGGGGCCTCCCGGCACCCGGCTTAGGAATAAGGGTCTGGTGCAGGAGGGCTTGGTTGCAGTGAAGGGTCTGAGAAATCGGATCAGGTCACTTGCCGCCGCCCTCGCAAAAGGTTGCACCATCTGCAGGTGACCTGATCCGATGCTACAAATCGCACCTCAACTCACAAAAGGCTGCATCATCTGGCTGGCGTTCACTCGCAAAGCCGTTAACGGGCTAGGATGCTGCCACTTGCCCTGCCAGGGTGCATGCATGGCAAGCCACGGACTGCATCGGGATTGACGGTCCACCATCAACCCAAGGGGCTGCAGGGGGCGCAAAACGCTCTGCTTTCCCCATGATCAACCACCGCCCACCATCAACCTGTCTTTGCATCACCCCGACCAACCGATAACGGCTGCAGGATCAGGCCAACGAGGTGCTGAACGACCTTGCGGACGGTATCATGCTGGAGCTTTCCGCTACTAAGCCAGCCGCCGCCAGCGCGCGCAAGGGCAGCGCCGCAAGCCAAGAGAAGGAGGAAATAAACAAGGTGGGTGGGTGGGTGGGGGGGGGCGCCAATGCCGCCGCCGCCGCCGCCATCGCAACCGCAACTGCCGCACGACGTGTTGTGTGTGCACAAGCATGCACAATGCTGGGGCGGTGCTAGCAGGCTGCGCTGCGATTGCAATGCAAAAAGCGAACGCGGGCAGTTGTTCGACGACTTCGACCATCATTTAGTGTGAACAGGGAAAAACACCACTTGCAAGTTGCAACCCCTCAAGTCGAGGCGGTTCCCGTGCACGGATGATTGGATGCGGATGCCGCCGCGCATGCGTGTGGCCGTGTGCGTGTATGCGTGCAGGTGGTGCACGTGCGCCTGCCGGACGGCAGCTGGCGGCCGCGCGGCCTGGCGCAGCTGAGCGGCGGCGAGCGGCGGCGCGTGGCGCTGGCGCTGTCGCTGGGCTTCGCGCACCTCGTGCGCACGCGCGGGCGCCTCAACTGCAACCTGCTGGTGCTGGATGAGGTGAGCCTGCCTGCGCGCAGCCGTGCATGTGTATACATCAGAAACGTGTCAGCCAAACGGCCCATGCCGAGGTGAGCCTCCTAGGCCGCCGTGCAGGCGTGCAGGCGTGCAGGCGTGCAGCCGCACAGGCGCAGGTATGTGTGTATGTAATGTCGTGTTACATTAGGAGAGTGTGGGCCAAATGGCCCATGCTGAGGTGAGGGGCAGCTGTGCAGGTTTCGGTTTCGGTTTCGGTTCAGCCAGCCGTTCAGATTGAACCACTTCAAGTATCCTACCCAGACCTCTTATCTCAATCCAAAACCAGATTGTACGTGAACTGGCAGGCATTAGGTATCGGATGCAGGTGTTTCCATGTTGGCTGGTGGTGTTGGTTCACACTCGGCCTGCTCACGCAAGGCCTGGGACTGCCCCCAAGGAGGGTCGGGGGGGGAGCTATAGCAAGGCTGATGAGCCTCTGAGAGGAAGGTGGCAGCCGACAGCGGTAGGATTCAGGGTTGAGGGACTTACGGCAGATTTGGGGGAGCGTAACGAACGGGGGAGGATCGGGGGCAATGGCGGGAAGGCCTGCGGGCTGGTTTCGGTACTGCAGCATGGCTGTCGTATATTGGTCATCGAACATCCCTGCACGCCTGCAGTGATCAAGCTGCATGTTTTCCTCTGCATGTATCACTGTACATGCACTGTTGTTGTGCCTGTGCCTGTACCGCCTGCGCACATGAGCATATGATGTGTGTATGCGGGTACGTACTTGTACTGCAGGCACGTGTATGCGGGTACGTACTTGTACTGCAGGCACGTGTATGCGGGTACGTACTTGTACTGCAGGCACGTGTATGCGGGTACGTACTTGTACTGCAGGCACGTGTATGCGGGTATGTACTGGTACTGCAGGCACGTGCGTAATGCCTCATGTGAATCTGTGGCCACCTGCTGCATGCACTACCACGCAGATCCTGCAGCAGCTGGATGGCGAGGGCTGCCGCCGCGTGGCCGAGGTGCTGCGCGGCCTCCCGCTAGAGAGCGTGCTAGTCGTGGGCCAGGCGCACTCGTTCGTCACGCAGAACTTCGAGCTGCAGGACGTCGTTGTCAAAGCCACCGACGGCTCGTTCGTGCGTGTGGCGGACGCTCAGGAGGGCGACGAAGACGGGAGCAGCCTGAGTGGCGGCCTCGTCGACTCGCCCACCGAAACCGATTCCACTGACACCGACGCTGCAGACGGCACACCAGGCGACGACAGCAAAAGCCGATAATGAGGGCACTGGCGAAATTCTGCGTTGAGGGCAGCACCAGAACGCTGCTCTTGCGATGCAGGGGAGTCTGTGCGCACAGGCGGTGCATGTTTCACGAGTGGTGGTGGGCCGTGTCGACGCGCGGGTTGCTCAGTCCTGAGTCGCACGGATGTTTTATGAGTTTGTATGACTGGCTTGGCTTCTGTGTGTCTTGTGGGTTCACGTGCAGTCTTGAAGCTGTCAGAACTGGCTGTGGAGGCAGCGCCTGTTGAAGAGTGTGAGCGGTGGTTGAAGAGTGTCAAACGTTGGTTCACTTGGTTTGTATAGCGTGGCAAGCTGAGCGGGTAGTGTTGAGGGGTTGCAGCTTATATGGACTCTTCGTTTTGGAAGCCGTAAGCTCGGAGGACAGGACCACATTAGCGGCTTGGTCCTTCGTCCGTGTCCAGGTTTCCTGCAGACGGAACTGCCAAGCAGCTCACGGTATCACACCTCAGGACAGCACACGTGTCTCACTTGGACTTGGGCCAATGGAGTGCACATTTTTGAGTGGCAACTCCAGTAACCCGGTGTTGAACACCTCGATTTGTTTAAGCCAAGTGGCACAGTGACTTGTCAGGTTGTCACAGTGTATCTCAAGGGTATGGAAGCGTGTTAAAGTTACGTGCTGAAGGAGGTTCTAGTCACTGCAGCTATGCAAAGCCGTGTTTTGCTGCAATGTGCAAGGACGTGCTCCAAACCGGGCTCGTGGCTGGCACGTCCAAGATGAAAGTCCCCGATGCCGACACACTGAAGCTGAGCAACATCCTCACTAGTACCAATGAGGGTGCGCGTGCACAGGTTGGCAACGGAAGCGGCAACCTGGTCTGGCATGTGCCAGCAGCGGCGTGCGAAGAGTAGCGTTTGCGACCAAGGGTCCCTGCCATAGTTGCCACACCATACCACGCACTTGAATCGGGAGGTGCTATGGGAAGGGCTGCAGTGAGCAGGCCACCACGTCACTGCACGTAAACGCTGCACCAGCTTTGCAGGCGCTGAAGCGGGCGTAAGTCATCAGAAGCGCAGCACCCAGGCCGATGAAGGCATAGGCACGTTACTCACGGAAAGGTAGAAGCTGAGAACGTGTAAGGCAAATACACGTATGTTTTGTGCGATGCTCCTGTAAAACGTTACGTCCAAGGGCGGAGACTGGTTGGGGACGCGCCGGACTGTCCACAACACTCATCACGGCCAGTTCTGCTGATAGAGTTTGCACGCATGGTATGAATATGGTTCTGCACTGCAGCCTGCAAGGCTTGCGCGCACGAGTCTTCGTCCCCATGTCATGCGGCGGACATGGCACATCAACGTGCGTTGAGGTTTAAAGCAGAGGCTATGTGCTGCTCTGCAAATATAGGTTGCACGCAAGTTGGGAGGCATGTAACAGGCGAAGAGAGTGCGTCACACAGAGCTCAAGTGGATTCGACTTGCAAATGTGAGGGCTTGCTGCTCAATCGGACTTGTGAACTGTTGTGTGTGTTCGGTCGCCAGTTCCTGCACCAACCGTCTCGCCACACAGCTTGGCCCACATCTTGCGCTTTCAGAGTACACGCAGTGCTGCCTTACACGCGCAGGGTGCACCACTTTAGGGGCACTCACAGCATCGAGGCTTTGCAGACATGGCGTTGCGCGTGGCTGTCTCTTAACCTACCCGACTAGTATGCTAGCCCGTATTCTGAACGCCCTCAATCCCGTCACCTGGATCACCCACCTCAGAACTTACCTTGCCACTGCCCAGCACAGACCAAAACGGAGCAAGGGTCGATGCAATGCTGAACCTGCCTGCAACAGCGTCGCACCACTCGCAGCAGGCCCAGGAATGAAGGCCGCCGTGGTCATGAATGGCTCTGCCGCGGAGCCTGCGGCACCACACAGCATAGTGGTACATGGGCCGGGGCTTCACAATGGCAGCAAACCTGTGGGGCCCTCTGACCAAACGCTGAAGCACTATAGCAACTGGGCGAAATACAGCAGCCACCGGCAAGCATGGTCGGAGTCCATCCGTGACCAGGTAGGACACAACGCGCGCTTGGAAGCACTGGGTGCTGTCCCATCCCACGACCTTCTCAAGGAGGGCAGTAGACCCCGCATTAGACGCCGAACCCCAGCCCATACGTGAGTCTGTTTGCTCTGCTGCTCTTCACAGGTTCACTCCTGGGGCTTCAGTGCCTTTGACCTGCACACAACGACTCACGGGAACCCCTTGATAACTGTCACGCTTACCCTGCTCGAACTCTACGAGCTCCTGGTACGTGCCGGCACAAGCACCGACCTGTGCCCAGACTTGCACTGGCATATAGTTGTGAGGGACAGCATCTAACTCATTCTGTCTTTTGGCCTCGGTCACCAGCAGTCCTGCTGGCCCAAACACCGCACACAAGGCGGCACGCCGCATACATGCCTGGGTTTCTTGCGCTTCGCGCGTGCTTACAGCAACCCTGATTGGTAGCATTTTACTGGAGTGTGCTAATTTCCAAAGTGTGCAGAGACATTCACGCTGCTTGCCTTCTCTGGTTTTGTTGCTGCCTTACGTGGTTTTGCCACTTCGAGGTTGCTGGGCATGTGCGTTGGCATGTTTGCCTTGCCCAGTAGGGGTTGCGCTGTTCTGATGTTTGCAGCAGTAACGTTACTGTCAACAAGCACTTACCAAGCGTGCACGCTCTATGGCACGGGATGTGCCGGCTTGCTTCTGAGTATGCGCCTGCATGTCACGCCTGGTGTGACATTCCCTCACCCGTGCAGGACGGCTGGAAGCTTAACCGCAAAAAAGTGGAGAACTTCCTTGTGCGGGTGGAGTCTGAATACAACAGCACCTCATACCACAACAACACGCATGCAGCCGACGTCACGCAGACGGCAATCGTTATCATGCAGTCTTTCAAGAAGCAGATAAAGGAGATTTCCAAGCAGGAGTACTTCAGCATCATCGTTGCAGCTGCTGTGCACGACCTGGGGCACCTGGGGGTGAACAATGACTTCTTGATAAACAGCAAACATCCACGTGCCACCACCTATAACGACAAGTCGGTCAACGAGAACTACCACATCTCACGAGCCTTTGAAATCGCCAGGGAGTCTCCAGAGCTTGATATCTTTGACGGGTTCACGGTGGACGAGCAGAAACAGGTAAGGTACTCTTGTACATTTGGTCCGCAACCCAGCGGTGTGCGCACATGCACCGCAACGGTGGCTTAGCCTGTTGCCCGTGTGTTGCGCTTATATGAGGTTGAACATAACGCATATACGCCGATGCCTTGCTTGAATACAGATCCGCAAGCTTATGATCGAGACAGTGCTCGCGACAGACATGGCTGTGCACTTTGACCTCCTGAACCGGTTCAAGGAGGGAATTGCAGCCACGCCGGAAATTAGCGAATGGAAGGACCGTACGCTGCTGTTCCAAATGCTGGTGCACTTGGCGGACATTGCGAACCCCTCACGGCCCTTCCACTTGGCACGAGGGTGGGCAGAGCGTGTCATTGAGGAGTTCTGCGAGCAGGTGTGATTCTCTGGAGGTCGTTTCACGGTTGATTCAGTAGGCTTGTGTTGTGCCGCTGGTGCGCCAGGCGGGTTGAGTTGCAAGCGTGTGGCAATGCAGGCCGGGCTTGGTGCTTACTGTCCTCAAAACTATGCTGTACTGAACAGGGGGATAAGGAGGCTAAGATAGGCATACCCGTGTCGCCGATGTGCAATCGCGCAAACATGAACATGCCCAAGGCGCAGATCGGTTTTATCAACATATTCCTCAAGGTGAGCTTTGGGGGTGTTTTCGGTGTGTTCTGCAGGTGAAGTGCTACCAAGTTTGTTTCAATTTCGTTCAAAACATGCGTGGTCCTGACCATGGCCATGCATTTTGCGCTTGCGCTGCCTACAGCCCACCCTCTTCTGCTTCGAGAAGGCCGCGCCTGACTTTGTCAGCATGGCTTTGGAGCACTTGGAGATCACCATCCAGCGGTGGCAGGAGCTGGACGCAGCAGGCGTCACAATGCCTGCGCACCTGGTCGCTGCTAAGGACAGCCAATAACGCTCCACAGCCCCCCTGCTAGTGCACGGCGCGGCCGAATACGGCCCATGCTCAGCAGGGCAAGTGCTGCCAGAGGCCACGGGTCTGCCAGGGAGCAGATGTAGGCAGCGCGCTGTTGTCATGACCCGGTGGCCTCGCCCTGCTGGGCGCCTTGCACAGCCGCGTCCCGCCCACGGCAAGTGCTGCCGGTCAGCAGGTGGCGGGCGCCGTGTTGGCTGCCCGTTCCCTGTTCCTGGGCTGCCGCTTCATGGGAACCTGGACCCACTTGCTCAGTCGGCCACTGCCTGGGTGCAGCTTCGCAGCTGCACGCACCACCCATAGCCCGCTCTGCGTGGAGCCAACGCCGGCTGCGTTGGCAAGCGCGGGTTGGCTGCGCTTGGCTCCTGCAAAATTTATAATGTCTTCCACATCCGTGCGAACCGCACCGCGCTTGCTTGTTCTTCCCGCTACACCCCCGGGTCCGTGTGGTCCCTGCTGGCACACAGGACATGCAGGAAGGGGGCAAAGCAGTGTGGCGCCTGGCCTGACAGTGACCCTTGTTAAGCACTGGGGGAGGTGTGTGCGCGTTTTGCGCGTGCACGTGTGCGCGTGTGTCGTGCTGTGTGTCTTATGCATCTGTGCCTCTTTTGCACTCCACCCAGACCCATTCATCCCGTGTCCTGTGTGCTCTTTTGCCTGACGTTGAAGGGGCCCCTACTGCTACTGCGTGACTAACGGCAACCCTGGGTTTCACCCCCTCCTCTGCTTGCTGGGCCAACCTCCAAATGACTGTATTGTTTGTGGCGATGCACGTGGGTGCTGCCGTGTCACATTTCCCGCCCGCGCTACCCCGACGCTATGTTATAAAGCTAATATGTGCCCATGCTTCCCAATGGGGTGTGCTCAAGGTGAACGTGTCGTGAACGGTCTTTGTAAATCAGCTAATCCGAGGTGCCAGGGTGCAAGCTATGCTGCATGCGTGCAAAGCGCATGCATTTGTGTTTGTATCCTGCAGCAGGGTTGCTGTCCAAGGGTGATGCACCGTGATGCTGCGCGAACACGCGGTTACGGGTGCTGCAGCACAACAGGAGAGCTTGAGACAGTGCAGATGGCGGGTTGGAAGTTGTGCGTTGGTGACGTATACCATGCAGTACGGGGCCGCACACAGCAGCAGATGTTTTGGTGGTGAACACTGCAACGATGTCAGGCATCAACCAGCCGAGCGAGTCTACACCACACAGCCGGAAGGATGTAAAGAGGTTGAAGCAGTGTACAAAATGTCTGCTCGCTCAGTCAGGGTTGTTCGAGTCAAGGAGGGGGGGCGGGTCGCCGACCAGCAGGGAGCTTGTGTACAAAATACGAGCAAGTGCGTGACAGCGTGTGCGTGTGTGTGACAGTGTGTGCGGTGCATATCGCCAGTGCGTGTGATCACGCCTGTCAACAGCATGTAACTGGCAGGCATACCCTGGCTGTGTGCGCTGAGGCTGGTGACCACTGACCACCACTGTGGTGTGGCAGTGAGTGTGTGCGTGCGTGTGTGCGAGCGTGTCGCATATGCGGGCGTGCATGCATCCGCAAGTTAAACGCATGGTTCTGCAGTACGCTGGATGCAAAGTGGGTGAGATGGCGACAGCGATGCAGCTGAAGATGACACAGGCGGCATGCGTGCACCTGAGAACCATACTGCCGCTGTGCAACACACGACGCGAGGGCTGTCAACCCTGTGCTCGCACTTCAACGGTGCCCGCATACCAGTACCAGTATGCGTTGTACACTTGTACACACAGTCACACGTGCGGATCGTGGCATGGGCGAAGGGTGCAACGCACGCAAGCGCAGGATGGCGTGGAGCAGCAGCCTGTGCAGGTGCCGCACCAGTGCGTTGGGAGGGCTACCGCATCGTTGAGATCAGTCCACATATGGTAGTACACTCGCAGATGCCCGTGGGGCCATGCAGTTTGCATACCGGCATGCGTAAAATTGTGGCTGCACCAGGCTAACAGTTTGCGTGCAGCAGGCGACGTTAAAAGGACCCCCGAACAGCAGCCCATGGGCAGCGCGGGACGGTTCACGGATGACCCACAGAGCCCCCGTCAGTCGGTAACGAGCAGGTGCACGCGTTATACATGCGATCAGCCTTGGCAAATTGCAGGCGATTCCGTCCGATGCCGATACGTGAGGCCGTAGGGAGTCACTGGCGTGCTGAAGCTCTTGCACCAGGCACACAGTGGCTTGCAAGACGCGCGGCCGGCGTCTGAAACCCCTGAATCCGGGTTCTACAGTAACTGCAGCAAGATGCCAGCCCTGACCGCTCAGAGCAAGTCGGGGTCATCCTCGTCAGACGCCGCGCGCTGACCCCTGGCAGCCATGCGTGCAGCCACGCGCTCACGCGCGGTCCGCCCTGCCGGCGCAGGCACCGCTGCAGGAGCGTCTGCCTCGTCGTCCGAACCCACAACTTTGGCCGCGCTGCCTCTGCCGCGGGGCTTGTTGGTGCCGCCGCTGCTGCTGCCGGGTGGGTTGCGCGGGGCAGGCGAATCATGGTCGACCCCAGCGGCATCGGCTGCACCCTTGCCGCCTCCCTCCGCGGCAGGCGCAGGGCGCGGGGCGCGTGCCGCCCTGCGCGCTGCCAACGCAGCGCGCCCACCGCCGTCGTCGCTGTCGCTGCTCAACACGACGTGGAAGCGGTTCGCCGCCTTGCCGGCGCGCGCCGCTGACGACCCTTCCGTCGCCGTCGCTGCCACACGCCTGTCCGCCTCACCGCCGCCATCAGCGGAAGAGGTCCGGGCTGCGCGAGAACGGCGTGAAGCAGCAGCAGCAGCAGCAGCGGCGGCGCCATCATCCTCAACCTCGTCCTGCTCGGCTGCCATGCCGGCGCCGTCCAGGGGGGCGCTACGCTGCCCTGCTTGGCTTCTCGGCGCGGACGCTGCAGCTGGCCGCCGCCCCGGCCCGCCGCTCGTGCCATTACCGCCACCCTCGTCGCCGCCGCCCCACCCCTTGTCAAGCTCCCTGTCCTCAACGCCGCCGCTGCCTGCCCCTGGCCGGCTGCGGGGGACAGACCGTGCAGCGGCAGCCGCTTCAGCGTTCCAACTAGCTCCAGGATCATTCATTGGTCTTGCAGGAGGGTCGATGTCGGACGGGACGGGGCGCCGGTTGCGGGTCCCACGATCGCCCTGCTTTGGGGCGGGAGCATCAGTATCAGCATCAGCAGTCGCCGGCTGCGGTGCTGGCTGCTGTTGCTGCTGCTCCTCAGGGGGCCGGCGTGCTCGGCGGCGGGGCAGCGGCAGGTCGTCCAGGTCGCTGTCCACCAATGCCGCCGCCCTGCGCGCCGCCGCCGCGGCCGCCCTGCCCGCCGCTGCCTCGTCGCCGCCCGAAGAAACAACAGCGGCCTGCTCGCCACGCGTGCGCCCACCACGCTGCGGAGGAGCGCTCGTGGTCGCCTCCGCCGCGACGGCGGCGGCGGCGGTGCGGTCCGCAACTTCCAAGTCGTCATCCTCGGCATCAGCGAATTTGTTGTAGACCGGCCGGCGTGGTGGACGCGGGATCGGGTGCCGCTCCTGCGGCCGCACGCCGTCGTCAACGGACTCGTCCAGCTCGTCCGGCTGCTGGTGCTGCTGCCGCTGCCCACCGCCTGTTCCTGCTGCGGTAGGCCGCCCAGCAGCACCAGGCACAGGGAAGAGGGTGCCACCGGCCGCCGGCGCCCGCTCAGGCTCCAGCTCGACAATAGCCGTGCCACGACGTTCCTTACGCCTGCTTGGCCCGCTCTCACCCGCCCCGTCGTCCTCTTGTGCCAGCACGGCGGCGGTTTCGGGCCGGTTTCGGTCGCGCTGGACGCCGCTGCTGCCGCTGCCCTTGCGGCTGCTGCCCCCCGCGGCAGCAGCGTCCTTGTTGTCGGGGGGTGGGGGCAGCTTGTGGTCGCCGCCTCGCCGCTCCTTGCTGAAGCGCGCCGGCAGCACAAAGCCGTCGTCGTCATCGTCTACGTCCAGGGCACGCGCTCGCGCTGCAGTTCGGCGCGCCGCCCGCTGCCGCGCCTTCTCGTCGGCTGCGGCATCGATTGTGGCATCGAAACCGGGCTCCTCCGCTGCGGCTGATCCGGCCGCCCTGGACGCAAACGCGCTGGGCGCCTGACCGCCACCGCCTTTACCGCCGCGGCTGCCGAGGCCACTCTTGCTGCCCGTGCGCTCGTCCTGCTTCCGTGCCTCACTCGCCTTACTATCCTCGGCGACCGCCTCATCCGAGTCCAGCTCGTCAGGCGGAGGCCGCCGCCCCGGCCGCACCCGGCTGCCGCCCGCGGACTTACTAGTGGACGGCGAGGGTGACGGGGGCGCCCTCCACTCCGGCGGCTCATCCTCATCACCAAACCCTAGCCCGCCTGTCGCTGCAACCGCAGCAGCAGCAGGACCAGGCACACCCGGAGCGGGGCCGCGGCCGGGCATCAACCCGGCATCGCTCGTGCTTGATACTCCGGGCTGCGTGTTGTCGGCTTGCCAAGTGACCGTCGCCCCAGGCGCCCTGCCGGCCCGTGACGGCTTAAACGCAGGCACATCCCCCTCATCCAAATCCAAATAACCGACGCCGCCATCGCCGTTCGCACGCGGCGGCTGCTTCTGTGGTTTCTGCTGCTGCTTTGCAGCGGCAGGGCTGGCGGTGGCATCCGCGGCCGCGCCTACCGTGCCGGTGGGGCGGGCTGGGGGCTTGGCAATTACGGGGCGGCTGCCGGGCGAGGGCAAGGCCGTATCCCCAGTATCCCCAGCGGCGGGGTCGGGCAGGCTGTCCAGCAGCAGCTGCAGGGGCTCGAGGCTGTCACGCAGGGCCGCCGGCGGCAGCAGCGTGATGCCTTCCGCGTCACTCACCGCCTGCAATGCCTCCTGCACACCACCACACCCGCACGTCGGGGACAACACATCAGTACCGGTACATGACACAGTTTGAAAGTTTGAAAGTTACCTCTTGAATCCCTTAGGAAAAGACTGGGCACGTGCATGTGGGATGAGCGGCGCGCTGGGATGCATCAAAGCGCATCGGGGTGTGTAGCCTTGTTGCCATCTGTCCTCATCCCAAGTGAAGGGGAGGGCCAGCCGCGGACAGAACGCCGCCGCCATCGAAAACCGGATTGAATAAATCTTGACTCAACGGCCCGTACCGGACGTACGCCACGACGCATTGACACATGCGGCCTGCATGTGCTTCACAGGCTCACTGACATACTTATGACATACGGTACCGTATGCAAGTTAACGTGTATCTGCGTCGCGCGCCTCCCCTGGTTGGGCCCCCTCCCCCCCCCCCGCCCCCACCTGCAGGCGCTCCTCAGCGAGTGCGTTCAGCTGCTTGACCGCGCCCCGCAACACGCGCGCCAGGCGCGCCAGGGCGGCTTGGTCGTGCTGCTGCTGCTGCTGCTGCTCCCGCTCATCGTCACGGTCACGGGCGTCGTTGCCAGCATTGCTTGAGGCATCCGGGTCGTCGCCGCTGCCCTCAGCGGCGCCCGCCAGCGCCGCAGCGGTCTGCTCAATGAGGGACCTGTTGAGGGCCACGTGAGCAGCAGTACAACGAGCAGTATAACAAGCAGTTACCACGTGCAGCAGTACCATGGGCAGTAGTACCACGAACAGTTTCAAGAGCAGTATCACGAGCAGTATAACGAGCAGTACCACAAGCAGTACCACAAGCAGTACCACAAGCAGTACCAAGGGCATTGCCACGAGCAGTACCTCGAGTGCATCAAGCAGACACGCAAGGGACGGTATGTGCGGTGCGTGTCCCGGCCATGGCATAGGCAAGTGATGAGCGCGGTGCTGTGCTTAGTGCTGTGGGGCGCACAGCCGGTGCACGCTAGCGGGCAGGGAGCGACGCACAGCCACACGGCAAGCAATCGGAATCGGGAGGCGGGAGGCGGCATGGTGCATCGGGCAAAGACGCGGCAGAGCCGCCCCCCGCATGTGCATGCTACCCCCGGAGGCATTACATGATGGCGTGTAAATGCTAGTGACGCAGTAGCTGAGTAGCCACACACAGACGCACCCGCACAGCGCGCCGAAGGCGTCCGCCGCCATGCGACGCAGCGCGGCGCCCGCGCGCGACCCCGCCAGCGCGCACAGCGGCTGCAGCGCCTCCGCCACCGCCGCCAGCTCCGAAACCAAGCCCTGCAGCAGCCCCCGCCCAAACACCTCCTCCTCCTGCTGCCTCCCGCCGCCGTGCCCGTTCACACCGCCGCCGCCCCCATCGTCGTCACTCCTGTATCCCCCGTCAGAGGAGCGGCCGTTCGATGCACCTGCTGAGGTGTTGTACCCATAGCTGTAGTCGTCGTTGCCGCTGCCGCTGGCTCCGAAACCGTCCAGCAGGCCCAGCGAGAAGGCCTCCAGGTCAAGGGAGGCCCCCGGGCCGCCCGCGCCCGCGCCGGAGCGGCGGCGCGCTGCTGCTGCGGCGGCCAGCGCGCGCGCGTGCAGGGTGCTGCCGGGGGGCGCGAGCACGGCGCGCACGGCAGCGGCGGCGTCGTCTGCTGCTGCCTGCGCGAGGTCGCCCACGAGGCGGCGGTGGTGGCGCTCCAGGATGGCTGCGGCGGGGGCCAGCCACACGCGAGGGCGCAGGCAGACGCGTTGTCACTGAAGACTTGTGAAGAGTGACAACATAGACTGAGACTCTTCCTACCATACATCTTTTACCATACAAGTTGTTCATTCATCCTGGACCAAACTCCTGATCCTGAACCCTATTGTATGGGCACCAGGCCACCCATGGGCATCCGCAGTTACGCACCGTTCATCTGCGGCCAGAGCTCCGCCACGACCAGCGTCTGCAGGCTGATGCCGTGGCTCAGCTCCAGCGCCGCAAAGAACGCCAGCGCCAGGTTGCTGCACAGCAGCGCGCCCACGCAGGACGACGCGGCCGCGAACGGCGTCAGCGCATGCCCGCGCAGCAGCCCCGCTGCGTGCCGCGCCTCGCCCGCC
Organism: Chlamydomonas asymmetrica; assembly: GCA_001662385.1. NCBI lineage: Eukaryota > Viridiplantae > Chlorophyta > Chlorophyceae > Chlamydomonadales > Chlamydomonadaceae > Chlamydomonas > Chlamydomonas asymmetrica. The sequence continues at coordinate 23,600 of BDDA01000371.1, read as the reverse complement.
GCCCACTGCACCACCAGCGCGGTCACGGCCTCGGGCGCGGGCCCAGACCCGCCGCCCGCCGCGCCTGCCACCGCCCCTGATGCCGCTGACGCTGCCGCTGCAGCTGCGCCGCCTGTGTTCAAAGGCAAGTGCGACGGCGGGGCTCAGGTCTTAAGACGCAGCCGCAGCACGGGACAGGGAGACAGCGCAGTGTTGCAGCTGGACCACACAAAGGTATAATCACACAGCCTAGGCTTAGGCCTGTGACGATGGCAACACGTGCAGCACAGGCTGTGCGGTACAGCAGTCACTGCTGGTCAGCCATGCAGTAGATGCGTCCCGGGTTCGGACAAGCAGTACATGCACGTACACAGAGTCAAGACGCGGCATGCGCATTGCTTTGCTCATGGCGATTGAGGGTGGAACGACAACCGCTCCCCACACCGAGGTGATGTGCATGTGCATGCCATGTGGCTGTGCGCCCTCCCCCCCCCACCCGGCACACACACACCCCACACACCTGAGCTTGGCGCTGGCCCCGCTCGCGTCGTGAACCCCATGGGCGACACGCTCGCCGACAGCGCCGCCGCCGCGCCCGCAGCAGCGCTGCCGCTGTTGGCGAGCGTGTTGTTGTTGTTGGCGGCGTAGTAGGCCTGGCTGAGCGGCGTGATGAAGACCGCCGCGACGTCATCCGCGGCGGCGGCGATGGCCAGGCATGTGTGCTGCGCGAGCCCGCCCGAGTACTCGACTCCATCTGGGTCACCTCCCGCTGCGGAGGCGCATGCAGGTACACAACCCTGAATCCTAAACCCTCGCACACCCAACCACCACACACGGTAGGTGCACGTCCAGTGATGATGTTGTGCATATAAGTGTGCATATTGTCTGTGGATGTGAGGACGTGTCACAAAACGTTGCCCGTGCAGTGTGTGCATGTGAGTGTGCGTGTGTGTGTGTATACGCGGGGAGGTGTTTGCCTCACATGAGGAGTGCTGGTTGAGCAGCGCCTGCTGCGTGGCCCGCAGCTGCATGGTGTGGCATGCCAGAAGCGCCTGAGCGGCCTGGCAGGGGCCCACCAGCAGGCCCAACACCTACACGCACGCGCACACACAACCGGGCACAGTGGAAACGTGTCAGGATTGCAGTTACGGTGGAAACGTGTCAGAATTGCAACCTGGGAAGTGGGAACAGGCTATCCAGTTGAATTCTTTCCAGGAAAAGAGCCGCAAGCACGTCTCCACGATTTCCGCACAGCCCTCGCGCCCCCCGCACCGACACGCCAACAAGCCGACGCGTGCACACCCACACGCATATACAACGGAACAATACACAGCACCAGCACACGCGCTCACAATGTACACGGGGACACATGCAAAGCCTACACCATGACATGCACAGGCAGGCAGCGCTGTGCGCGAGGCCACCCGGCCTTGCCCGTGCGGACGGAAACGGCACAGGTGTGTGCGTGTGCATCCCACCGCCCCTCGCTCTGTCCAGTGCCCTGTGGCCTCCCTTGCTGCCAGCCTGTACCTGCCGCATACGCTCTCCCTCCCCCTCCTGCTCTCTCTTCAACGAGCCTTCCTATCCCCATGCTTTCCTCTCCAACGTGGGGTGAGAGAGGTGCAGACAGACAACGAGACAGAGAACGAGTATGCATTCATCCATGCATTGCACCCCACCTCGCTGCTCGCTGATGCCTACTGGCCATGTTGCGGGCAACTAAACGTAAATCTCTCTCCCATTTATACAGGCCCTAACCTTGCCATGATCTCAGATCACTGATCTCTGCCGGCCAAGCCCCTGACTACCCCGGCGCCTCACCCTGGTCGCGCCCCGCAGCTCCGACACGCTCGCGGTGGTCTGCTGCAACGCCACCTGCAGCTGCGCCACCATGGCGGCCTTGTGGTGAGCCAGCGACCGCTCCAGCGCCTGCTGCCAGGCGGGCAGGTCCGGCATCTGCAGGCCGGCGCCACGGCAGACAGCGGCAGCGTTGACGAGGTCACAGCATGCTGTGGCAGCCTTCAGCCGCACCTACACACCTGCTACAAACCCCACGACCCACGACTGCTTATAACCCCAACCGCCCACCAACTCAATCACCGGTATTGGGAACTGCAAACACGGCTACCATGCTCGCTATGTGTTGGCCAAGAGTAGATGCATTTCATTCCTGCATGCGCGCAAGCGATGACAAACACGCTGTGTTAGCACGGCGAGCATGGCTGGCTAGCTGTGGACGCATGCAGTTGCCTTCTGTGGGGATCCGGGTTTGGTGCTGCTGAGTTAGGAAAAACGGTGGGTCCCTCAGCAGGACTGCTTGGCTACAGGGGGGGGGGCAGCGCGCAAGGCGAGCACGTGGCATTGCGCTGATGTGAAATAACGCAAGGAAAAAAGAATGCAAGTATGCAACACCTCACCCATACCAGGGACAGTGCAAGGGACGGAGCGACCGTACATGGCGCCCACAGATGGACGGAATAATAGATTCACCAATCAGCCGGCGTTTCATGCAAGGAACGGAGGCTGGCGTGCAACCCCATTTCAAACACGCCACAAACCCCTGAACCCCTGCAATCCACGACCTGTAGCTCCTCTGTGCCATCAGCTGCAGTCCCCACAAACCAATACGCCCCCTCACCTCTTGAGCCAGCAGCTCTGCATCACGGTCCGCCACCGCCAGCATATCCTTGCCAGCCGCTAGCAGGCCACATGCTGTCAAGTAGTCGTGCTCAGCTACCGCCACCTGAGCCAGATCAAACACATGCGTGCATGACCCAGATCAAACACATGCGTGCACAACCGTGGAACCATGACATTGGATTGCCAGCATGGTACCCAAGATGCGCGCAGGGCGGCGGCGGCAGGGTTGCAGGCTGACCCAAATCGATGTGATCAAGCAGCACCATGCAATGCAAAGGGACGCGGTCTCATGGGCATCTTATATCGCTGCAGCACCGCCCACATGACGTAAGCCAAATGGGGCTGCTGCCTGCACGGCTGCACTCCTGAGTCGTAAAGTGTGCGTTGCTGGCGTGCGCAGCCATGACGATCAACAATGCTAGCCGACTGCGTGAACACTGACCTCCAGGTCCTGCAGAAGCTCCGCCTGCACGCTGGACACGCCCTCTGCAATGGACGCCTCGCCCTCTCCGGACGCAGCGTCCGCTGGAAAGGAAGCACCCAGCAGCAGCACATCGGCGCCTGGGAGCTGTCGGTTCGAAGCAAAGCCAACAACACGTGTGTGTTGAGAAAGCTGGCCACAGTGGCAGAGTGGCAGGGTTCATTTTCATACTAAGTGGCTTCCAAGGCCCTGGCTGACAGGTTCAAGCCATCACAGGATGTGAACTGTGACGTACCACTGGCTGACTTGCAGGTCTGCTGGGTGCAAAACAGTGCGGCTGCAGGGAACGTAAATTGAAAGGAAGATTGCTCACCTGCTCAGCTATGAGCTGCATCTCACTGAGGTTCGTTAGCAGGTTTGCTGTGCTGGCAACGTAGTTGCGCACGTCCTCCACCATCCCCCCCACCGCAGGGATGCTCCGACTGGCATCCAGGAAAGCGGTGTGATGATCCTGCACTGCTTTTTGCACCTGCCAGCACATATGGTGAAGCCAAACGCAAAGTCATAGCCTGGCAACAGCGTCGGTCAAGCTGATGAGCAGGGCTTCAACAAAACGACACACACCGGAACCACACGCGCCACACCTCCTGACGGCAGTATTCGTCCAGGTTCGCAAGCTCCGTTTGTGCAACATCAAGCTCTTTTTCTGTGAGGCCCTGGAACTGCGTCCTCAGAAAGTCCTCTGCTTCGAAATCTTGCACCTCAAACAGCTGGACCGCTTCCGCTTTGTGTGCAAAGAGGCGCCCAACACCTGCATTGTGGTTGCCAAGTACACGCTGTAAAAACCCTGTAACAACACAGGGGCAGGGCAAGCCTGCTGCCCGCTTGACCCGGCGTTGGCATGCAAAGCTTCCGAACCGCACCTTTGCCTTTGGCATTCCGCTTTGACTGCTTGTTGACGCCTGCCCGCTTGGACTGTGGGTTCCAGGAGGAAACCAGGCCTATCTCGCTCCCAGCCCTGAAACAACAAGCAGCACCCAAGGTGTGGAATAGCACTGGAATCTCTGAGGCATGTCGCCACCACAAGGTTCCGACCGTAACGCACCTGGCGCTCTCCCGCTTTACCCCCATGCTCCACTGTGTCCTGTCACAGCCTTTCCGCTGACGGCTTGCCTCCGATCAATGTTCATTCGCGCGCCTCCCTGGCACTTGCCACTCTATACTTGCTCGGCGGTTGCCGCAACCATGGAAGCTGGCACAGAAGGTAAACCATTCTCACATAACAAGCAAGTGTTCGAGTTCTGGCCACGGGCACTCCACCTATGATTGAAGTGTTGAGGACAACCACAACCATGCAGTTTTAACAGGACACAGCAGAATAGCAGATGCTCAGCTCATGCGCTGCCTTTCATGTGTCCATGTGCAGGAATGGCGCACAGGTGGCGCTTTCGCTGCTAGCTCATCGCTCAGTGAACCCATGCATGTGTGTGCTCATTTGCTGCCTGCTCAATGTGCCGCCTGTTCATGTGTGCATCGTGGTAGGCAGAGGCAGGAAAGCGGGAGAGAGAGCTAGAGGCAGAGAGACAGCCAGACCATAATGCTTTAAGCGTCTAACAGTATCCGGCTGACAGCCAGCAACGGCACAAGGCATGCAAGGGCGACCGTGTGCTGGGTGTGGCTGCTATTCGGCAAGCTCGCATGCACAGTAGGAAGGCATGAGCATGCAGGGAAGATGCATGTGATTATGGTCTCGGAGCCGCCCCATGACTGAATCAGGCTTGCGCCCAGCGTTGGGGCAGAACCGTAGGGACGGAGTAGACGGGGAGTTGACCAGCGATGGGGCAGAACCGTTGGTCCCTCGCTGGTCAACATGGAGGGCGGTGACAGGCGGGCGGTCCTCAAAGCGGCTGAGCATGCTGTTCCCAGGCTGCAGCTCATCCTGCTCTGGGTATACTGCACAGTTTCAGCACACATCTCTCCATCCCACCAAGCAGCTGAACTTTGTGGTGCGTGCATCGATGCAGGCTTTCGTGTGGGACTTTGGGTAGTGGCAGTGTAGTGGCGCGAGCCTGGAATGGCGCTACGAGTAAGAGCGCCATGCTCTGCCATGGCCCACCGGCCTAGGTCCAGGCAGCGGTGCCCCCGGCACACAGGCTCAGGTGCGCACTGGCACACTATGTAGCGGCCGTCAAGGCAGATTCCGTGTCTGTTGATGTATAATTATGTATAATTATCATACAGCTGCTGGGAGCCCATGGCTTACCTGGCTTACCCCTCGCTGCCAGGCCAGGTGTG
>BDDA01000370.1:81316-112093 GCA_001662385.1 Chlamydomonas asymmetrica | reverse complement strand
GGCAAGCCACACATATGGCGGCCCTACGATCACCACAAGCATTCCGCCCAAACTCCCGCATGGCAGCACATGGCAAAGCTGCATGAGCAAGACGGTATGCAAAGACACGCAAGTGATTCGACACAGGTGCACTCCACAAGGACTGCCAAAAGCGGGCATATGCACAAGATTCCCCCCCCTCCCCGCTCCCGGCAGCCCCCCCGTCCTGATCTGGCGGCCGCGGCGCATGGTGGTGAAGCGCCGTCCCAGGCCGTCGGGTGTGGTGGTGGTGTAGTTGGTGTTGGGTCAGATGGTGCTGTTATGCAGGCTGCACTACTGCAGCGTCCACTTGCGGCAGCACCGGCTGGTGGGGCTGTTGGTTTGGCTGTTGCTGTGCAGCCGGCAGGGGTTGTTGTTGATGCAGGGGCTATCACAAGGGCTGCTGGACAGGCTGTTGCGGCGTAGTTGGTAGGGGCTGCTGCTGTTGCTGTGCCAAGGGGTGCTGGTGCTGCCATTGCTGAGAGGCAGCGTTGCGCTCGCCGCGCGCTGGGCGGGGAGGTACCGGCGTAAGGCGATCCATGCGGGGTCCTGGGTTCGGCTCGAAATTCTGCAACCTGCGGGCATTGCGGGTCCAGACACTTTCCAAGGACGTTAGGGTAGTTGCCGCTGTGAGCGGCGCACCTGTCCACAACCTGGGCTTTATCGCCGCGCCCACCGTGTAGCCGGGCTGATGCTGTTGAAGCTTGCTGACTGCGTTGCGGGCTGTGAGGCGCTCTCGCGCCGCTTTCGTCGTATACGAGTGGAGCGGCGTGTCACCATGCCCCCCCGCTAGCGGGTAAACAGCGAGCTGGTCCCACGGGCCCAAGCGTTGCCCCTCCACGGGGCGCAAGGAGTGGCGTGCCTCTGGCGGTGCTGCATAGAATTGTAGGCCAACACCTCCTGCACAGACCACCTATGCCTGGCCTTGAGTACCTCCAAGACACACGCAGGCTGCCAAGGCAGGTCATCCACCCCCACAGAGCCTGCACCCGCCGGCAGAGCAACGAGGGACCCCGACGGCATGACTGAAAAGAAAGACGTGGTCCTGCCCCCGCCTGGAGAATGCTTAACCACAGCAGGTGGCCCTGGCGTGCTCCACCATTGGTCGTGACCGGCGAAAGACTGCCCCCCTTGCCGAGCTAGCGCCAAGGCTTGTTGCAACAAGGGAGGCAAGGCTGCCGCAAGGGCTTGCAGATCTGCGTGACCTAGCAGCGGGGAGGGGCATGAAGCGAGTTGAGCGACTGTGAACGACCACAAAATGATGCATTCTTGGCAAGGCTACAACTCATATCACTCATAACTGCCTTGACTACCCTTAGTACACATCCCTGGGTGGTCAGTACTGCATGGTTTTGGGCGCTGTCCCCGCAGCGGCACACGCACGGGCTCGCGCGGTGTCAGCACCAGCATCATCGTGTCTCATGCTTGACTCACAAGTGCTGTCAAGGTCCTACGAGTCCATTGAGCAAGGTGTGGTTGGTTTGGCAGCCATGCTGAATGTATGCAGGGGCTAACTGGGTGCGTATGTCTGGCGCAGGCCCATTTTCCGCGCAATTCTGAGCACCGTGCGCAATGCTGCATGGGTTAGGGCAAGGTTAGGTTGGGTTAGGGCCTTAAAAGGGCCATAGAATGCGTTTCCGGACAAAAGATGTTTTTCACCCAGCATCCCCCCCCTCTCCCCCGGTTCCGTTAGTTAGCATATGTGAACTGGTTTGGACCCAGTTCCGTTGGGAAAATCGTGACGGAACTGGGTCCAAAATCCTAACGGAACTGATATGTGAATAGACCCTAAACTCATGTCGGCGTGCCAGGCGGCCCCACGTTGTGCTACACAGCAGCGTCGGTGGCGTGCAGAAACAACCTAACCACGCACCTCGCGTGCGCATACATGCCCCTTCACATGTATGTAGTGACATGTGCATACGGTGAGGACAGTCTGTTTACATTTTTGTGGCTAACGAAACGCGGCAGGCAATCACAGGCTGGGCAACTGCTGTTGGCCAACCTAGGGCTACCTCCACAATCCGCTATACATCCGCATGCCAGCAGACAGCCATGCATGCATGCCTTTGGCCCACTCGGCCTTGCCCACGCAGCTGCTGACAGACGTTGCCGCCGTGCAATCGGCACACTGGGCACGAGTGAGGTCAGCTGCACGTATGATACCCTAGCAAGGCTTGAACGCTACTCCCGCCCAGCGCCACCCGCAGACATTGCAGCTATTGCTTGCCTTGCTGTTGGCGCGTGCATGGGTTGCTGTGGCTGATTTGCAGCGAGGTCGCTCCGGTGGTCACTCAACGACAGAGCACACAACTCGCCCAATGGCAAAGCGTTATGTCCCCCCTTCTCCCCTGGCCTCACGCCATGCGTGCACATGTGCACCCACATGTATACATCCCTCCTCACCCCTGCCAGCTACGCCGGCTGCACACCCCAGGGTTGTCCAGCCATGCGATGTATGTGCTCAGAGCAAGCGCGAGCAATTCATGTGGGCGATCGATGCTGGGCGCACATACACTGGTTTGTACACGGTGTGTCATGCATGCACCAAGGCCTCCTTCTATGCCGTCATGCTGTCATCATCCTATCATGCTCGACCCCTCACCCCGTCCCCTGCATGCATGCATGCCCATGTGCCCTGCTTCAGCCCAGATCACTGTGGACGTGCTGAACGGGAGTGAAAACGCTGCGCTCACTCTTGCCCCAGGGCAGCTTTGGGGGTATATGTGGTGCAGGTCCGTCAGGCGAGAGAACAATCCTCGAACAGGGCCGCCTTAAGCTTGGCCCATCCCTGCCATTACTGCAATCACACGTTTGTCCGAGGCACATGCTTCATAGCGTTCTGTAAAACGAAAAACAGAAGGAAATTCCTGGCAAGCTTTTGTAATTTCAGAAACCATGCTGAGCGATTGAAGAAGCCATGCTGATGAGTATTCTGAACGAACGGTTAACACAGCTTGCTGGATTTTCCTCCGCCGCTGGTGAACATTACTACGCTCTGATTGCACAGCATGTGGATCATCTATGCTTTTGTTATTCTGGTGGAGTGGCAAAGTTGTGCAGGCACTGCTTGTTTTCACTTACGAACAAGGGTCAGCAAGCGGGTTGTCCCCCGACTGCATGCTGCGTGCGTGACACCAACTGCGCTACGGGATTACAGGGCTGTGGGAGATAGAAGGTGCCATCAGGGATGGCATGCACGGATGGCATGTGGTTCTGCATACACGGATGCGCACACGCGTATCCTTGTCGCTCCCATGTCCATTGTTGTAAATGGCAGAGCTTACGGTACAAATGACAGCGTAGGTCCGTCATGGCTGTTTCCTGTGTCAATCCAGGCACGTGCTGGTTGTGCTATGTGAATCACTTGCTTAGTGCTTGCAGTGGGCAACTCACCCTCTGCGTGCGTGATAACAGCCCGTTACAACTCGTTGCAGCCGCAGCTTCTTGGAAAGCTATGATGTTGTCCGAAGAGTTAAACTGGAGCAGTGTGCGGCATGCATGCACTCACAAGCGCATGCGGCAGGGCACGCTGCTATTACATTGTACACCGGATGTATGTGTGTTACAAGTATCGATGCTGCTACCAGAAGCAGCCGATCATTCAATTCCTTGCGACAGGCACACGCGTGCGTGCATGCAAGCACACATACATGCCTAGGCAGACGAGCCATATTCCTGCAGGCCCGGGCTTGGGCACGGAGTCAATAAGTGAAAATAGCAACAAGCTACCGTTTGAATTGGGTTGCATTGTCCCCCAGGCTCCCCGATCGTGTCACCCTCAATCAAACACATGTGCGCAAATGATGCATACAGAGGCACACACTGGCACACAACAAAGCTCATACAGCGTGGATCGCCTACTGTTCCCACTCCACCATATATCCACATACACACTCTAAGACCAACACTAAATTGTATTGCTTGTGGCAGCCGCCACGCCAGCCCAGACACATCGCCATTGTCAGGTGCATAGTGTCGATCTCTACGCATGTACACAATGCATGGACCCCATCCCGGAGATGCACTTCAATAAACATGCATGTGCATGCACGCCTGGCAAATGCACGCAGGTAAAAAAGTGTAGCATGCATTCTCAATTGTCTGTTTCCAGGAATACACAACCCAAGCAATTCCGCAGTCAGTGAACACGATGCTGCCACCTAGGCGGCCAGCCAACAGGCCGTTCAACCCCAGGACACAGGCGCGTTCGTGACGGGTGGTGACCATGGCAGTGAGGTGCGGGCAACCCGAGACGGAATGGTGTGATTCGGGAGTCCTGCTGGCCGCACAACCGGCGGCAGCGTTCGTGACGCAAGGGACGACGGGAAAGGGGAGCGATAACGAGCAGACAGTGCGAGAGTGCCAAAGCGGTATTGCAGGGTGGACGGCGCTGCAGAGCGGGGAGGGAGGCATTGTGCATGAAGGCAATGCTAAATGGGGGTGTATCCTTCACCACATGTAGTAAAATCTGCACGGGTTTGAGCAGGCATTTGGGACTCATTCTCTCTGATTGCTGCATTGGTATGCATACCATGGGTGCTTACTGGTCGGAGCCCGTAAATAAACGGGAAACACAGGTGAGAGCGCCAACGACCGCCTTCCATACGCAATGGAAGGGTCACACATGCATGCAAGTTCGACGAATTCGGGGGCGGGGGGCGCGGGGCAGCCACGAGGGCCTCAACATTCAACGCAAGCTGAGGTGTGTCACACAAGCCCAGGCTACATCGCCATGTAGACGAAGCTGGGCAATCTCAGCACAGCATGCGCCACTCGCAACGGAGGGTTGTGTAACGCAACGTATCAGCCGTCGTTGCTGCGGCTGAAATGAGGATGGGCTTCCTGTGGTGCGGGGACGCTTGAGTTACCCTCCAACCCCGCGCCACGGGAGCGTGTGCATTCGAGAATAGTGCCCTTAGGGACCGTCAATCCCTGGGCTTGTCTGCTGTCCCAGTGTGGTTTAGCGCAGCTGTGGCGGATGGAGCAGGGAGCGCCCACATGCAAGCTTCCACACCAGAAAACAAATGATGGCCGGGCTGGTGCTCTGTCGCAGAGGGGAGTAGCAAACACATCAGGCAACCGTGCATGAATACAGCTGTGGTGAGCGCACACAGAGAGCACATGCATGCATTTTACCTTCTACTGTCTGTGCATTGCATCTCGTGCAAACACGTTGCATGCGTGGTGTACGGGCATTATTGGCAGGAATCTTGCATGCCTTGATGCACCTTTAGGAATGATCAACATCCTAGACAAAATCCGATAGAGTGCCTCAATGCCGCGCGCATGGGCATTGAAGCGGTGTTGTGCTGATGGCGGCTCGTGTGCCCAGCTACAGGTATGGCCATCCATGCATTCAACACAAGTCTGGACCTCAGGGACCAGGGCAATGGTACATGCGGGCCCAGCAGACAGGGCAACGAAAAGCCGCTCGCTCGCTCACACCAATTAAACGAGTAAGGGACTCAGTGACAGCATTGCTTGGTGTCCAACACCTGTTGCCAGTACACTTTCAGCGCATCGTCTGGGAAGTGCGATTGGGGAGGACCAGCATGTGTAGCCTGAGTGTTTTGTGTGCGGAGAGGTTGCCGCTAGGGAACGTCGGGAGGCCCGCTCATTATACAGTATCAAACTGCATCTGCTTTACCTACCAAGGGCCAATCCTGCCGTGATTTGTTGGCTTGGTCCGCACCTGTGCGTGTCAGCTTGCAGCGCAGGCCTACATATTCTGCACCACATGAATGAGCTCGTAGCGGTGTGTTGAAATCCGCAAAATTGCAGGCCTAAATCAGGCAGCTGCAGCCATGGGTCTGTCTCTTGGTCGAGCCTCCAACGGAGCCAAACTGTTGAGTGTTCCTTGCCTGGTTGGACGTGCGGTACTTCTTACAGCTTGGCACCGTATTTTGGAGCCAACTGGAGCACCAGCAGTGGAACAATGTGCAAGAGGCCAAGGGGACAAGGATGGGAGGTGCTTAAGGCAGTGCAGCAGCAACCATATGGTGCAATGACAGGCCTTCCAAGGCTTCCTCTTTGTGGTTGCCCACACCCACATCGGGCCACATCCATGCACCAAAGGGCCACATCCATGCACTGAAGGGCCACATATAACAAAGGGCATGCCAAGGCGGTTAGTAAGGCCCAACATGCTTGGTCAGCATGCACGTTATGCTTGGAGCCGCCAGGACATTATCAGGTGCGCTAGCTGCTCAAACACGCCAACGCCAAACACTGCCGGGCCTTTATTTGATACCGGCAGATCGGCTCGCCCACCTAGGCGTGCGTGCAGCCCCACAGCATGACCGGCCTCATCGCTGCACACCAGTGGAGGCCCTGCAGTACAACCAAGCAGTACAACCCAGCAGAGCGGGACGCTAACAGCACCACCATCTCATCAGGCAACCAGCACCATACCGCGATGACAACAATGTACAAGGACACACGCTGCCCGTGGGACAGAGCCCTCCCAGTATCCATGGAGTGAAAATAATCAGCGAAGGCCTCTCGTTGCCTTGCAAAGTCCTCGCTGTGCAACACACGGCCTCGCATGAAAATCGCGTGCAGAAATATGCCTCCAAACCTTCAAACAGGATGTAGGAGATTGTAAATGGCCCTGCCAATCGCAGCTAAATGAGTAAAAGCCTTTCCCAACAACCTGCAATACCCACTGTATGAGAGCCAGTATCCTACTGCTGGCATGTGGCCGGCAGCAACCTCTCCGCGTGTTGCCTCAAATACAGTACCAGAATCGACAGACTAAACCAACTCCAACAAGCACCGAAGTACAGTGCCAAATGATCAGGGAGGGTAAAGTACAACCCACACCCACCCATTGCACAAGGTTCAAAACAGAGCAGCAACACCAGTCCACCGTGCTTGTTGGCCAGCAAACACGTACACCATGCTTGAAGCCGCCGGGGCATTGGTAATTTGGTACGCTGGTGAAAATCCAAACGCAGCCGGAGCTTTGGATCAGGGGGCTCACTCGCCCAAGCGCACAGGCGCACCGCCGCATGACACCACATCCAACATAGTCCTAACAGCCCAGCAGGGGGACGCTCACAGTATACCTCAGCACCTCGCCATCATCACGCAACCAGCACAGCGGTAAACACAAAATACAATAACACCTCCCACAGGGGTCCTCCCAGCATCCATGACGTGAATGTGAATCACCCAAGTGCTGTTGTTGCCTTGCAAGCTCCTCACTACTGCGCAGCGATTGGCCCCGCATGACATTCGTGTGCAAGCGTACGCCCCCTAAACCTCAACAGGATGCAGGGGGTTGTAATTGGCCCTGCAGATGGCAGTTTGATGAAGGGTCAACTCTTTCCCAGTAACCGGCATGTCAGGAGAGCCACAATGTATCCACACCGCTGGCACATTGCTGGCAGCATCCTCACCGGTTCTTGAGATTCTGAAACGACAGCCTCAACCGACAACAATCAAGGAAGAGCAGGCCAAGCAGGATGGAGATGAAAAGCCTAGCGCTTGGCCTGAGCCAGCAGCAGGCAGCACAGGCTGTATGTCCTGCACAGAACCAAACCACGCCCGCCCACCCACTCATGCCTACATAGCTACGCCGCCCGCAGCCAGCGAACAAGCCAAAGCGCAAACGAGGACGGGCACCATGCACACAAACTGGCTGGTTGGGCTTGTGTCAAAAACTCGCATCCTCGCTGCGTAATTTTGACCCTGGGGCACACAAGAGCTATCACAGTTCCATTGTGCGCCATGCGGTGCATCAACAATAAAGTCTGGAAGCAGAGGTACCACTTCTAGCGGCGACAAAAGCAACGCCACGCACAATATTTCCGCCTCCAACCGGTATGCCTAAGGTGATTAATTAGCCAAACATACCAAGCATCTTCCATCAATATTCTCACGGTGAACATGATGTCGAAATGCATGCATTGATTTACTAAGTGCAGGGCTGCCTGCTAGCTTTCAGTACCGTAGTCTGGAGGGCATCAGGGCATAAGCTGCCAGCAGTGATTGGAACGCCGTAGCGGCCAGTGCACGATTCAAGCGTGGTGCGAGGCGAGCCTGTCAAGCGCTTGGAAGCGCTTGACAGCAGGCTCAACAACGTAAGGGTGCAGTCGCAGCGATGGAACAAGGGGCAGTGACCTGCAGGACATGCAGCAGGGCATGCAACCGCCAGAATAGAGAGTGTAGTGAGAGAGTGGTACGACTGAGTCGCACGTGTTCTGCCTACGACAGCAACAGAGGATGTGATTTTTGCACTCGGCACCATTCCAAGAGTGCGCCACACGGCAGCCCCACGACATTGATGAATACTTGGGCCTCCAATAAGATCGTGCGACTCTCACGCGCACGCTTTGGTCACATAAATGCTAAAAGTAAGTCCACGTAATGGGTGCTGGCTGAGGATCAGGCAATGACACGGTTTGCAAGATGTGTGTTGTGTGTCACGCCACGCTGCAGTGTTAGTTGCAGATCCATATACCCGCCCGCAAATAGTGTGTGGAGCAGCTCCTGATATCGGCCGCGGGCACAAACGCTGTTTATTCTAAACTTTTTAAAACCAGGGCCTCCCATTGTACTTGATTTGCAAGGCGCACACAGCTGCCATGCAGCGCAAGGCGCACATTAGGCGTGTCAGTACCGTACTGACCTGGTCGATTTAGAGGGTGGGTGCTGGCTTGGTGAAACACCGGCACTCGCATCAGTTCAGTAGGGATAATAAATGCCTCTTGTCGCATGGCAGTGATAAAAACACGGTGCTGCCCAGCTGATTGAGCATGTGGGTAGTGGACTGTACCGCCTGTACTACAGGTAGACGGAGGCCACACGCTGCAGCTGGTCCTGTGCGTCCTCATGCAGCTGACCGGCCCACATGTGGGTCTGCACAGCACAGCACGGCACGGCACGGCACAGCACGGCACAGCCACAGCACGGCACCGTACGGTTGGGTGGCGACGAGCAAGGCACGCCGCAGGCACAGCATGTGATGGTTCCTTGGGGCACATTGTGTTGCAGACGGTAGAAGTCAAAGGTCACGCTCTGAACCAGTCGCTATATGCATGCAGGAAGGTCCAACCAAGGCCCTTGCAAAATCACATGCAAACCGTCAACATTATTTCGCATGCTGCAGCAGATGGTCCGCACCTGCATCATGCCCTTGCCCTTGACCATAACTCCTCCCGTCGCCTGCCAGGCCTCATTGCGCAGCAGTTTGTATGTGTCGGATGACACGTGGATGCGGCCGGGCGTGCAGGTCGGCTCCATGCGCGACGCTGTGTTGACCGTGTCTGAAGCGACGCGCCGCCACGGGGCACACCAGATTTTAGACTTTTTAGATTTTTGTTACATTAGGAGCTTTCTAGCCGAGGCCAACACCCCCTTCTAGAGGAGGACAGGCAACGCTCGAAAAGCGAGTCAAGCAGCGACACCAGGCACACCAGGGAGGGCAGGGCGGACGATAGCCACAAAGCATCACAACCGTGTCAGCAAGACATCACTGAAGCTACCCTCAAATCCCTCACGCACACCCCATGCACCCCTCGCACACCAAACCCCATCCACGCTCCGGCAGCAGACCGCACAGTGGCACGCACCCATCGGCCGACTGTAGTTGAGCCGTCTGGGATTCATCACCATGGTCAGCTGAGCGGCCGCAAGTGCGTGCTTACCTCCAAACAGGCAGAAGCGCGGCATGGATGAGCCCACGATGCCGCTCATGACGGGGCCACTGAGTTGGGTGAAGCGCGGGAGGGAGGCAACACAGAACAGGACGGCAGGCCAGGCAAACGCAGTATGGTTGGTTGAGCGGCAAGGTACGTGTGGAAACATGTTTGATGCCCAGACAGCGACCACACAGGACAAATCATGGCTCACAATCATGGCTCGCAAATTGGGACCGCCAGGGGCTGTCAGCACCTTTGTCTGCCCTATGCAGGTGCGAGATCTGCCCTATGCAGGTGCATGGGGCATCTCTTATTCAGTTCTCCTGGTGCCCCCTCCCCCCCGTCGACACACACACGCGCACGCGCACGCACACGCACACGCATACGCACACGCACACGCACACGCACACGCACACACTGTAGTAGGGGCGGACAAGTTCCGTTAGGGTCGTGCAATGGCGGCGACGCTGGTGCACACTATGCGCTACTGTACAGCCGTGCAGGCAGGAACCGGAACGGTGACTTTTGATTTGATTGGTTACAGTGTGGTGCTCTTGTGACAGCGCATTGCAACACCTGCCTATATATACAAGCATATTGACAGGCGCTAGCCATCGGCGCTTGTCCGTTTCGAGCCGCTTCTCTATCTTAGCTTCGGCGTCTTTGCAGGCAGCGTTTCGTTCATAGGAACGCGGGGGCTCGTGCCCTGGCGTCGTCATGTTTTGATGCGACAGCAGCATCGGAAGGCTGGGGCTCGGGGCTTCGGGGTACAGGGAGGGCTAGTCCATTGGCCATGCTTGGGGCCTCCTGTGGGGCATTTTCCTGAGTGGGGGTGCTGGCAAGGGCATGATTTGACTGGTGGCCTGACCCCCCCCCTCCATCTTGCCCTTGGTGTGCTTGCATGCAGGTGAAATGGAATGTGGTGCTGTAAAACAGCTAGCTGAGCATCAGAAGTTTGCAGCAGTATGACCTGGGTTGCTGCTTGTCTTGTGTAGCTGGAGTTGTTGCCGTAGTTCCGTAGCGTGCCGGTTGCTGCCGGTGCCGCCGGCGACACCCCTACAACAATTCAGCCTGGCCTGCATGCACCAATGCTCAGGCTCCTGCTGCACCTGCCATTATGGATACATGGTTCAATTGTGCAGCAGATGTGTGGGTATGCATTGGTGCAGGAGCTTAGCTGTGTAACTGGCAGTTGATCAACTGTCGCGATGCGGGTTGGCACGTTTGCGCTGCTGATGAGTGCATGGGTGTGTTGAGCCTGGCTTGCTTGACTCAAACCTGACATGCATGGCTGCATGCACTGTTGGCCTGGGTTGCCTGGTGTGCAATTTAGATTACATAAAGCATGGGCATGCTTGCTGCAGCAAGCCGTGAAGAATCAGGCGTGTGTGTGCCGCGAGCGGGCCTCATTACGCGTGAACGCTGACTTGACGTGTAAGCAGTGTGGTATATAGCACTGTGATTCCCAGGGTAGCCATTATGGAAACGGTATGCAACCAGGCTAAAATGGCCATGCACCCCCAACAGCACTTGATTAATGCTGAACTGGAGGAGGGAGAGTCAAAGGCGACATAACTGAACTTGTCCGCCCCTGCTGACACACACACAGACACACTGCGCCCTGCCTGCGCCCCAGCCGCCCACCCGCCCTCACCTGTGCAAGCCGATGCGCAGCTGCAGCGGCTCCCCGGTGGTGGGCAGGCGGATCTTCTCAGCAGCCTGAAGCATCGCCTGCATGTGGCCAGAGTGCAAAAGCAACGAGGCACAGTTTGTACAGTGCACATGTGGCCTGAACGCAGCCGCACTGGCATGAATGGATCAGAATCCGCGACTTGAATGGGTAGAAGCAGGTGTGTGCTCGGCCCAACTCGGCAGTCGGCAGCCTCTTCAGCCCATTTATCACCCATTCAGCTTGTAAGCGCGGTGTGCGTATGAACGCCAGCCTGAATGCCTGTCAACCATTACCCACCCAAGTGAGTGTATTTGAGCATTCAACTGCGCGTCCTGCCCCCTCACCTTTGCGAAGCTCATGACGCGCACCGCATGCAGGCTGTCCTCCTCATCCGGGCCCAGCACGCTGCGGAAGCCATCCTCGTCGTAACGCACCAGACCGCCCGCAACAAAGTCTGCAAAGCACCAGGAAGGCGTGAGTAGGCAAGGTAGGGTGATGCCGCTGTGAATGGTGCTGTACGATAGTGGACAGGGCCACTGACCGCCGGGCCGATTGCAGCGCATCATGCATTTGCTCGGATGTAGCAGCAGCAGCAGCAGCAGCAGAACAACAACAATACCGGGTCCCACTTACAGCAGTCTGAAATGTTCCATGCCGGAAGGATTGGCAGTACCACATGCGGCAGCAGCGGCAGAGGCAGCAGCAGCAGTCAGCAGGGCATCAGCACAAGGAAGCTTGTTGCGTCATATGGTTGAGGACGATCATCTACAGACAGAGACCATGCTTACAGCCAACAACAACCAGTAATCCTTGAGCCTCAGGATTGGCCGTGTCCCCTGCACGTACAGACAGTATCCCCTGACACTCCCAAGTGATGTACACCCCATCTCTTTCCCTCGTGTTCCCGCCTCCCGCTGCAAAGTGCGACCCACCTCCAATCGTCTCCACCTGTTGATGACAGGCATATAAGCAGGAGAGGCATGGGGCACAACAGCGTGTCAATCGCAACCAAAGGAGGGCACGCAACGCAGTGTACCGGTAGCAGCCGTGCTACTGGAGGTGGCGGAGTTGACGGTGCATTCCACCAGCAACAGCATCTCGCTTTCACCACTTCTATGCAACATGCAGAAGGCACAAGCTCCCCATCCCACACAACAGCGCCAAGCAAGCAGCCTTGCGCACAAAACCAGAAAGCAGCTCGTCGCGGCGGCGACTGGCCCATAAATGCCGTCCACCACAGAGTGCCGTATGTTCGCAAATGACACGAGCGCATGCCGTGGGGCGGCGAGGCCTGACCTTGTACACGCGGTAGAGGTCGAGGAGGTCATCGAATGTGGAGTACATGGTGTTGAGGAACTTCATCGCCTCCAGGGGGGACACCTGCTTGCACATGCTGGTGAAGCCCACCACATCAGCGAAAAGCAGCGTGACGCACTTGTGGCTGGAGGCCAGGGAGGCGAGCTTCTCAACGTCGCCGTCACGACGCAGCACAGAGCTGCGGGCATGGTTTGCGGGGTGGGGGAAGGGGGGTTTGAGGGCGGAAAGCGTGGGAAAGAGAGGAAGGAGGGGGCAGCAGGTGTGAGGCCTGGAACTGCTGCCGTCGCAACCGGAAACGCCAGCATGCCCAACTTGCTCATTCCCCTGTACGGTATCACGCTGCCTCTAGGCATGGCGCTTGCATGGATGCGCGCATCCCGGCACAAGCATGTTCAGAGGGCAGCGCAAATTGAGCACCAAGGCCGCAAGGAGGAGCTCACGTCAGGTGCGCAGCGCCGGCGCTTGGCGCTTTCAGGTCGCCCGCTGCTGTGGGAGCGCCGGGCGGCAGCGGCAGCGGCAGCGCGGGCGGCTGCACGGTGCGGTATTCGACGACGTGTCGCGGGAAGATGGACTCCAGCACCTTGTGCTCCTTCTCAAGCAGCCCCGTCACCTGCTCCAGCGCATCCAGCGCGTCAGACACATCCACCTGGCAGACCACGATGACCTGGCGGCCAGTGCGCGGCTCGATCTGCAGCTTCACAGACACGCGCTGCCAGCAGAATCCCGTGTCAGCATGCGACGCATCTGGCTGCGTCATAGTCTGCCCTGCTGATGCCTGCTGCTGTTGGTGCTGCTGCTGCTGCGATCCTGCCGGTTGTGCAGCAGGCGGCGCGCTTAGCTCAGCAGCACCCTGCACGGAATCGACTTTGCGGGACCACGCAATGGGTGAAAGCACGCTTCCGCTGCTCGCCGTCGCCAGCAGCCCTGTCGTGGCTGTGATAATGCCCGTAGCCTGCTCGCTGGCTGTTGATCCCTGTGTGACAGCTTCGGAGGCAACTGCTGTGTCAAGCAAGTCAGGCTGTGGGCGTTTGTCGCTCCCGCCGTTGTCGTATACCATGCGATGCAGGGCGGGTACGTGGCACGAGGCATGCAGAATCCCCGATGGCGTCGCTGTGTGTGGGTCGCTGTGTGGGCTTATGGCGCTGAGGCTGCTGGGGCCTGCGCTGCTGGTTGCGCTAGCAAGGAGCCCTTCAATTGTGTTGCAACCGGAGTGGTTGGGCGGTGCACCTGCAAAACCACACACATACGGCATTGGGTGCAGAAGGACCAAGTATGGCTGGAATCACAATGCCACCAAATCTCAGGAAGGAGGAAGGCCAGAAGCAAGGCCTGTTAGTATTGTGCAAGAAGGCGCCCCGGGTTTTGTGTACTGTCACCGTATCTGCACCGGCGCTTCGTGGGCTATGGATGGATGGGCACCAACCCTCACTGTAGTGAAATTCATGGTTAAGGATGTAGTACATCCCTGATGTTGCCTCACAGCCGCCGTGATGTGGTAGCCGCTACCGGGGGTGGGGTGGGGGGGGGCATCGGCTTGCACGCACCTGCATAAGAACCCCTCGCCAGCCCAGCATCGGCGCCAACGCAGCTGCGGCGTATGTCTGCCTTCGCCTGCTGCGCCTTTGCCTGTGTCACCTGCTGCTGCTGCTGGCTTGCCGCCAGCAGCGCTGACAGGAGCTGCTTGGTGGCGTTAGCGTTGTGCTTGCTGCTCCCGCGCCGCATCGCCAGGGCGCCTGCCGCGCTGGCCGCGCTGCCCGTCGACATGCCCGTCATGGTCGACGCACCCATGTACATGCTGCCTGAGCCGCCGCCAATGGCCACCAGCGTGTTGCTGCCAGAGCGCACCAGGCCACGCACGCCTGCACTTGCGTCTGCCACAGAGGCGGTTGCGGAAGCGCTGGCAGCAGAATGGCCCGAGCCGAACCCCAGCATCATCAGGGCCATGGAGCCGCCATGCACCGACCCAGATCCCTGGGAGCTCAACGTGCTGATCGGCGAATTCACGCGCTGGCACGCCGCGCCAGGTGCGGCAGCACTGGCAACGGAAACACGGCCAGGAGCCCCTGCCACAGCTGCCCAAGCAGCATCCATGATGTCAAGCGACGAACCCAGAAGCGCGTGTGCAGCAAGCGGGGAGGTAGGCGTGTGTGGGAGCGCGGTGGGAGTTGCGCTGCTGGGCGATGCACTCACGCTCCGTGACGCTGTAGCGGACGCACTTATCAAGGCTGAGGCGGTGGCGAACGCGCTCTGAGGCGCAAACTGCTGCACAGCACCCGCCTTGTGGCTCGGCTGTTTGTCCGATGCGATGCCCCCCCGGCCCTGCGTGTGGGACCGGGTCCCCGGCAGGCTGGCGGTAGCGCCCACCACTGGCGGCTCCTGCCCAGTGCTGCTCTCACGCACCGGCCGCAGTGGCGCTGGCCAGTTTGTGCGCGGGCTACCGGCCAGTCGCACCAGCTGAGCAAAGCTAGCGCCAGCGTCGCAGCAGCTGCTACCGCTGCTGCTACCACCTGCATTGCAAACGGACACGCCATGCGGTTGCTGCTGCGCCCTGGCCTTGCCACTGTCGCCAGCCATCAGCACATGAGCTGGCAGGCGTGGGCTGGTAGCACGTGCTGTGGACGGGTGATGGGGCGTGTCGACAGCTGCGCTGCGTCCTGCTGTGGGTGCTATGCGGGCTACCCTGATCGATGGCAGGCTAGCCGCCGGTGCAACACGCATGCTCTCGGCATCGCTGGTCAAAGGAGCGATGCCGCCAGCAGCGGCGAAGGCCATGGGTGCGTTCTGCTGGTGGTCCGCTGCCTGCGTCAGGGCGCTGCTGCACACAGGCTCAGGTGCAGGCGAAAGAGCCTCCCAGGACCGCGCGTCAGTAGTGTCCGCGGTGCACGCCATCAGACGCTGGCCACCCATGTGCGCCACAGGTGTGGGCGTGTGTGTTTGTGCAGGAATAAGTGAGTTGCGGGCGTCTGCGGGGCCGGCCAGCCAGGCGTGGGCAAGGCTCATGGAGGGGCGTGCCATCGGTGCAGCAGCGGACGGCGTAGCAGGAACGCTTGAGGGTGCAGCGCCCATCTCCACTGACGATCCAAACACGACGCGGGACAAGCCGTGCTGCATGGTGAAGCTCTGCTTGGGCGCTGTCACGGCCTTGCGCCGCAGGCAGAACAAGGTGCGCGTTGATCCCGAGTCTTCACCATCGAACCGTTCTGCATGCCAGGCACATTCCAACAAACATCGCAATCGCTCAGAAGATGTGCACAGGGCAGGCAAACAGAATGCTAGTGTGTTTGTACTCCCCCCCCCCCACACACACACACACCTCCTACCGCACCCCCTCTGCCAGGCCCCTCCCCCAACACCAAACCCACGCTTCATGAACACATGCATGCACACACTGTCTGGCGATACTGAATCGAGTATTTCAGTATTTGCCTGCACGGAACTGCACAACGCATATGTAAGTGGAAGTATGAGTTGGGACGGTACCTAGTCGGGTCAACAATGCATGATGGATTGAAGATGGATTGATGACCATTTGAGAGGATCTCACCTGTCTCCTGGAACTCAAGCTGCATGTGCGCACGCCGCCCATTCGACACCTCAGAGCTCAGCAAGCCGTGGCTGCTGCTGCTTCTGCCGTTTGCCGCGCATGCTCCTGACCTGGGCACCCCACCGGCGCTGTTGGCCTACCTGGCTGGTGCAGAAACGCGCTCAGATGCGTTAGTGTAGGATGCAGCGCCTGTGCCCTGCTGCTGCTGCTGCTGCTGCTGCTGGTGCCTCCCCCACCCAGCGCGCCAGCGCCTCAGCCGACACGCGCATCCCTGGTGCGCACGCGTCGTCCGCACGCGCAACCGCAACGGCAACAGCAGCACCAGAGCCAGGGCCTACTGCAGATGCAGGCGTGAATGTGCCTTGGTAGCTGCCCGGGTCAGTAGCCTGCATCGCGTTGAGAGTGGACGGCTGGGCGACGTCAAACCGCACCTCGGGCTCACATCCGTGCTGCACCGGCCCAGCCTTTGCAACGCAGGAGGCTGCAGGGCAAGACGATGACCCTTGCCCATGCTCGCACCCTGCGCCTGCACCCGTATCTGCATCTGCACCGCCGGCCGCAGCAGGGTGGGCGCCGCCGGCGTTTGCGTGCAGGGCCGCGGCGGCACCGGGGCTGACGCCATTTCTGGCCGGCCTGGGCACGTTGCTGCCGCCGCTGTCGCCAGTGCTTGTCTGGCAGAGCAGGTTGAAAAAGGAGTCGATGCTCGTCGCGCGGTCGTCGCTGCCCGCGGCGGTGCCTCGCGGAGCGGCGCCCGGGACGTAATGGCGGCTGGACGCGCGTGATGCCGCCGCCGTGAACATGATGGAGCCGAAGCTGGCGTTGCTGTTGAGGAGCAGGCTCTCCTCGCCCCCATACGCACTGCCCCTGGCATGGTGGCTGCCCCAGCGCGGCGGCAGCATTGCAGCCCCGCCCTCGTTGTTGCCAGCAGCAGAGCGATCGCCTCCCGGCTGCTGCTGCTGCTGCTGCTGGCTTGCGCTGGTGGTGGTGGTGGAGGCATTGCCGCCGGTGCTGGCGTCGTCACCAGGGAAGGCAGCTGCTCGTGGACGCGAGTTGGCAGGTGTGCCTGTGTGGGCGACGAGCTTCGGAGGCTGCAGGCACGTGTGTGTAACGCAGCAGAGGCATGTGCACACAGCATCAGGCAATAAGGCATGCACTGCAATCAGCAGGGCAGCAGGGCTAGTCCTGGATGCGCATGCAGCATGTGCTGCTCCAGCAAACACACCCTCTTCTGCCTGCCTGGTCCCCATCTGGGGGGAGCATGGGCCGTATGGCCAACACGCTCCTGATGTAACATAACATAAAACACATGCGTTGCTGGCACCACCACAACTATCAACGTATGTGATGGACTGATGGACATACTTGCATGCCTGTACACACGCTACCTGCACAGTGTGTGTCGTTTTCCCGAAAAACCTTGTTCACTGTCTGTCTAGCTGTCTGTCCGTCCCCCAAAACACAACAACAGGCATGAATGCATGCGGTATGCATGCCGCGGTACCGTATTTGAATTGCTGACATGGTCACAACGCTCACTCCCTACACTGTTGCAGTACCTCGGCAAGCGCCTGTTGTTTGAGCCACACTGCAAGCGCTGGCGTTTCACAGGCTCACCACTAGGAGCACGCAAAGTGACAATGAGTCACCATTGCTCGTTGCTTACTGGCTGTCCGACCCGATGCATGTGGGGCCCTTCCAACCATCAGCGCATCGCACCTGGAGCGTCACAGCCGCCATGTCAAAGCAACTGTCCTCTCCCACATACCCGATCCGAGCGGGCGGCGTTGGCACCACGCACGCCATGCTGCGCACGCCCGGGATGCCCTCAGCACAGCCTGCACCTGCTGCTGTGGCTCCTGCTGTTGTGGCTGCGCGGGCACCTGCTGCTGCTGATGCGCTGCCGTCGTCTCCATGCTCGCCTCGGACAGCATGCAGCAGCGTGCCTGCTTGGCGGTTGAGAGACGCGTCAACCTTCTGCTGCGCCTCGTATTCGGTATCACCATCCTGCCGTGCATGCTTTCGTACACCGGCATGGACGAGTGGTGCAGCGGCTGCGGAAGCACCGTGGTTGTTGCCAGGCCGCAGCTGATCTGTTGGAGCTGGGGCTGGAACGGAAGAGGCACCCGCCAGTGCAATTGCAACCGCAGCAGCACCGGCAGTGGCCATATCATCCGGGTCGACGCGCATGCGGTATTCATTGTGAATGTTGTCCCGCTCACCCTCTTTGTCACCTGAAATGCGGTCCCCTTCGGTGCCCACAGCAGCAACAGACCCTCTGGCCAGCAAGCTGTCCTTGCTGACGACAGCGTCGCCAGCAGTTCGCGCTGCCAGCTGAGGCGCGGCGCAGCTGAGCTCCGACGCAAACCTGCGCACGGCGCGCCTGCGTGGGGTGAGCGGCAGCTGCGAGTACTGCCGCAGCCTGGGGCGCGTGGACAAGGCGGGCCCCCCGCTCAGCAGCGCTGCGTGCGCAGGTGACACCCGGCTGTCCAGCAGGCCAGATGTCATAAACCCGTCTGGGCCGTCCGGCGTATAGCCCACGCAAGCCCCGCCCGCCGGCCCGACAGCCTCCACATCAATGTCCATGGTGTTGCATGGCGCCATCGTGCCGCAGCGCTCGCGCCATCGGGGAGGCGCGCCGCGCTCGTTCCATACGTCAGGCGGTGCCTGCGCGCTCGCGCTTGCCCTGCCCTGCTGCGTCGACGTGATGGAGTCGGTGCGCATGAGGTCCAGGGAGTCCTGCTTCGCGAATCCAGCAGTCCCGCCGGAGCTGGCGAGGGATCCGAGTGTATGCTTGCGGCCC
The DNA here is from genome assembly GCA_001662385.1 of Chlamydomonas asymmetrica. Classification (NCBI taxonomy): domain Eukaryota; kingdom Viridiplantae; phylum Chlorophyta; class Chlorophyceae; order Chlamydomonadales; family Chlamydomonadaceae; genus Chlamydomonas; species Chlamydomonas asymmetrica. The sequence goes on along the minus strand of BDDA01000370.1, from coordinate 93,095 downwards.
AACACACTGGAGCCGTCTACGGAAAGCTTGACCCTGGAGCTGCCGTGTGCGCCCAATAGGTGCTGAGCTGGCCTGGCCATTGTTGATTCGACAGGTCCAGGTCCAGGCAGGGTACCTGCTGCTGCTGCTGCTGCTGCTGCTGCTGCTGCTGCTGCTGCTGCTGCTGCTGCTGCTGATGCCTGGGTGTGGATGGTGTGGGGTGTCACGCTCGTGCCCATGGTATTAGGCAGCGACGAGGACGCAACCAAATGGTTGCTGCCTCCGGTCGCAGCTGCGGGTAAGGCCGTGTCAATGGCGGCCGCGCCGCCCTGCGCGGCGGTGCCCACAGCGGTGCAACGCGGTGGTGCCAGCTGCACACGGATGGCGGCGCCACCGGGGGGCCGCCTGCTGGTGGATGGACCTCGCTGCAGGTAGCTACCGGTACCTGACATGAGGCGATCCAGCAGCACGGCCTCCTCCTCCTCCTCCTTGCCGTCATCCTCGACCACACACACGTCGTCATTGCGATCTTGAGCAGTACTGGTACCGCCGGCGACCAACACTGCCCCGTTGCTATAATCGTGGATGGTGCACGACACGAGGTGAGGTGAAAGGGAGGCATTGCTGGCGTCGCCGGCGACAGCAGCACCTTGGAGCGCAGTAACGTGCCGGCATGTGCTGCTGTCCCCTGCAACCGCTGCAAACAGGAACATGCACGTAGCAGCGTTTAGGACGGAAGGCGATGGCGGCGGTGGAAGCAACAGCCACAACAGCAGCAGCAGGGGAAGGCAACTAAACACCAGCGACAGGCCCCCACAACAGTAACGCAGGCGCGCATGCATGCAAGCACACGCACATGCGCGCACGCGCACAGGTGCACGCACACACTGCATGGCTCCACGGAAAACCACTGCACGGCTCCACGGAAAGCACACTGCATGGCCTCACGGGAGCAAACAACTCAAACATCCACACCACACCCCAAACCAACAACCCCTCCCCCCCACAAACAAGCCATGAGGCACAAAGCAGCTTACAAACTGCTTAACAGAAGCTTGGGTTGCCAGTACCGCTGGATGAGGCATACAACAGCCTGGTATGTTGCTGGGAATGCGGGAATGCTCGCGGATGCACGGAGACTGACACTCACCTGCTGGCAGCTGATGGTTGCTGCTGGTCGCCGGCACGCTTGACCACCGCAGCCATGCCCCTGTTCCTGTTGCAGCAGTGGTATGTGTGGTATTGTTTGGGTAGGACGCAGACATGGGCATGCCCATGGTCGTGGTGGTGTTCATGCTGGTGCCGCTGGCGGCGCCACCGCGGGCGGCGCTGTTGTCATAGCAGCTGCTGCCACCCGCCTGCACGCCGCGCACGCCGCCCGAAAACCGCTGGCTGAGCAAGCCTGAATCACATACCCGCCTCGGCAGCTTGAGCGTGACCTCAAAGTCCTGCGGCAGTAGCAAATATCGTGTGTGGTGCATGCTGCGGGTGCGTGGGAAGTGGCTCTGCCGGGAAGATAAGGCGATAGGGGAGACTGTCAAAAGGCATGCATCGGAGTAAGCCGGGAAAAGTCAAGGCGCCCAAACATACCGTATTTCGTGCGTTTTCGAACAGTACATACGGTAGCTCATACATGAGGTAATTTCAGTTGCACCACGTGGTGTAGGGCATTGTTCGCCCAGCCATGAGCAATCTGACGAATGGGTTAAAATGATGCCTAGGGCACAGTTGCATGTGGTGCTCTACAGGACTCAGAGTCAGCCACATGTCGGGGTCAGGTGATGTGCAAGACATTGCAGGCATGCCCAACGTAATTCAAGCTGCCAGCCAGGTTTTAAGCTCGGTGCACGCCGCAGCCAACACACCTGTTCGGCTTCAAGGGCACACGCCAAGCGCACAAGTGCCTGTGGATCACTGCAGAAGAGTCGCTCGAGCGTCAGGGCACCGCTCAGCGGGGACGCCACTGTGGGGCCCTGCGACATCAAACGCATTTTCAGGTACAAACCAGGCACAGTTGACGCACGCATTTGTAGGTCAGGCTTGCAGCCCGCGGGCACCCCAGCAACCCCACCCTTACAATCCAAGAACAAACCAAGAGACAAACAAGCAACTCACCAATTGGAACATAGCAGAGACGTTCTGGTATAGCACTCGCCCAGGCCTTGCGTTCGTCCACTCAAGAATGCTGACCGACGCTGGCAGGTTGTTGAGCGCTTGTTCGTGTGCCTCAAATGATGGAAAGTTCACCAGCTCAAACTTCGGAGGCTGCCGTTTGATGTAAACGTCAACCAACAGACCGGGAAGGACTCGCCCGTTGGTGCTCTCGAACGTGCATGCGCTTATCTGCAAAACATGTGTTGTCACAATTAAACACGCGTGCAAAGCAGCGCCTGGAACCCGAAACACTACGGCAAGTGAAAACGAACTGGTGTATGCACCTCGCAGTGAGCTCCATCTCCAAGGCTGCTTGCATTCGCTTGCAGGACACAGACTTGACCATCCAGAGCAAACCTGTACGAAAAACCCACCAGGCGAGGCGCCCAGACGTGGCAGCCGGAGCCGGCAGTTCCACAGAGCTATGGAGGTCGTCTAAACACAGTTTGCAACTGTGCGTAGCGATCTCCGTCATGAGCACGAAATGGCAGCGAGCGATACGCACCGGGCGGCACGTAGCAAGCACTTGTACACGTCGTGGTCTTCGATTAAGCGAGCTGCCAAACTGGTCCAGCCTGGTCCAAGCGCCACGGACATCTCCAAAGTGGTCGATGCCTGCGACACCATACAGAACCGCTGTCCTTCTGCATCACTGAGGTAGTCACCCGCTTGCAGGTTGGAGCGTTCCACAACGCCGAAGACAACTGACGTGTGACTGCCGTTCGACGTCAGAGCACCAGACGTAAGGTGCAAGAAGGGGTGGGGAGCCGGCGTCCCAGCGTCTGGGTTCTGGAGTGAACGGTGCACCGCAGCTGTGGACGGAGAAGCTTGAGGTGTAAGGAGCCCTGTGTCCACCTCGGCTGAAGTCCTGCTGTGCAGCCTGGGAGTGCGGTCTGCATCTGTGCACGCGCATCAGCCAAAGCACCACACTTTTCAATATTTCAGTCAAAACAAAGGGTCCTAGGACATAGTAGATCGTAGGAGAAAATTATCCAAGGCCTGAAAGCGCCCCAGTGCTCTCGTCAGCTTCACACGCACACTTGAGCAGGTGACGGCACATCTCGACCCCACCCCGACCCCAAGATGTTGGTTTCTGTGGACCGCGTAACAGCCCGTCCCCTGCAGGCGCAAAACAAATCACCTTGACACTGCTCGCGCTCCGTCGCCTGGACTTGAGGCACCCAGCCCAGGCACTTCAAGAAAAGCATCCTTCAGTAAAGCATGGTTTTGGTTTCAGCCGAAAACAAAACGTCAGAACGTAAACCCGAAGGTCTCCATCCTCCCTCGGCGCGGTGGCCGTCCACCCAGTGTTGGAAGTATTCGGCGGGTGGATTGACCTTGCTATTGTGACTTGTGGTGCCTAATGTGCCGCCCACCCACAATCTGGGAGAGTGGGGGTATATCTTGACGCTTAATCGGTTCTGTCATTCTTTCCCAGTCCTTTCTAAAGTGTCCTGCAACATAGTTTTATTTTAATCACACGCAGTGCGGGGCCTCTGAGACTGCATGGTTAGGCTTCTCCTGCACACGCTTGCTCGGGTCAGCCGGACGTTCTGTATGCCAAACGCACGTGATGTTGTTTTGTGTACTGTTCTGGCTGCAATAATTTATCCGACTGCTGGTGGTGATTAGAGTATGATCTCTTGCAAGCGGCTACCTGCACTCGCGTCTTTACCCGCCACTTGGTGCGCGTGCGTGCACATTTCCAAGCTTGCATACCGGCTGATATCGCTAAGGGACGGTCTACATAGAGTTCAGGCTGGGACTTCTGGTCGGTTTGGGGGCTGGACGGGTCAGGGCATGGGTTGGCCCTCTGGAAGCAGTGGGTGGTAGGGGGGCACACCAACTGAAAACTACCGTTTCAGTTCACCACAGGGGTCAGTCCAGTCTGGTCTCATACGTGTGCGTCCGCAACGAGGCATAACTTGGGCCAGGCGTCTGTTGCTTATTTGCATTTGCCCCGCATACAGGTGCACGTGCTTTGCGGCCGCTTGGCGAGCGTTGTCTGCACCTGAATTAGGCTTTTGGGAGAGGCAAGCACTGGAGAAGCGAGTTGCAAGTGCCCCGCGGCACCTGGGCCGCAGCTGAAGTGTCAGCAGACCGTTAAGTAGCATCAGCACGGGCGAGTGGTGGAGCTGCGAGTGTTGCAGTTACTTGCACTGCTCCACTTGCTCCACCGCCCACGTGCACCATCCGCATGTCGCACTGGTAACAAACAACAATGGCCGACGTGTTCGGCATGTCGCTATTCTCAATGTCATCGTCTCTATCTGTGAGGTGGTGTTCGATTATGTTGCTGTTTGGGCACCGTTGAGGAGTCTCACAGGTGTGTTGAGAGACAAAATATAGTCACATGGTTCTTGCTTACCCCCGAATCACTCCCTTCCAAACCCGATCCATCCCTCTGAACAACCCAGGTCCCCCGCGGCGTCAAATTGTGAAGAAGGGTTGGGTTGGCCGAGCACCCTCACCCCAGAACCCACCCCGATGAAAGTCGCCCCTAAGAAGGGGTGTAAAGACCCCATGTCCGATAACAACGCTGTTATCTTGGCTTGCTTGCTGTAGACACTTGTTCCCAGCTGCACCCCTCTTGGGTTTTAAACAAGGCTCACACTTCTGATGCTTGATGCCTTCCAGCGTGCGTGCGTGCGTGCATGTCTGCCTGCTAGCTTAAGCTTTCTGCTCGCTTGTATAGTAAACTAGTTAACTAACGCACCTACCTGACACGTATTGATTCCGCGCCGCTCTGAACACCCTGCCAGTGCATTTGTTGGTCTGCTCCAGGGGTTGGCAGGACATGCGCACCTTTTCGCTCCACGTGGCCCGGATGTGCTTTATCTGCGGGCGCCGTTTTCCAGTGCGGTCAAAAGTTTACCCGCAACCTGTCTGCTGAGCCTGCTGGAAAATTGACATACAGCAGCAGGCAGCAATGAAGCTGCGGACGAGAGACCTGCGGAGGCCAGCGCATAGTATGAACCAGAGCCCAGAGGTGGCCTCAACTGGTGCAAAGCGTTGCATTAAGGAGCCCTACCCTGGTACACAATATCGGAATAGTTGTGTCGTCCGCTAAGCGTGTGGATGTGTGAAGCAGGATGGCTTGTACGTCAACCTTGCTGTTTCGGCACCACCAGGAGCTGGAGGACGGGCTCTGTACCCTCCAGCGTGCGTTTGAAGATTTGGTCTTTCAACATGAGCAGGTATGACCTTTCTAGGAGTCAATGCTCGCAAAACAGTGGTCGCTCGGATCCTTGCCTTTGGAAATGTCGAGTTCCACCGGTGTAGTTGCAAGCCGTCGCCTACAGCCACAGCTGTGGCCTGAGGCCTCCTTGAAGCCTTGGCCCAAGCGTTTGCCAAGTCCATGCAGCAAAATGATGTGTGAAGTAAGGTCATTGTGAACATCGTGCAGGTGGCGTGGGTTCTCTCTCAGCAAACAGCCTCCTGTCGTCTTTCCTGGCTTGTTGGACTTCAGACTGTGTTTACTGCGCAGTGTTATCTTGCCCATCGTCCACCATTGGCCTGATCATGGCATGTTCCACACCAAACGCGGTCTGTCCGTGCACGCAGGTGCAGCAGTATGATGACACAGGTGCCAACAAGGGACCCCCTGTCCACTTGTGGGACAAGTGTTTAAGTGTTGCCCGGACGATGACAGCAACAGCAGCAAAGTTCACCCAAGAGGTTCGCACCGTGTTGTCACAACCTCGCTTAGTCTGCACAGTTGCGGCGGGCGCTCACTTGGCACCCATGTCTGTCGGTGAGCAAGGTCCCAGACACAACAATGCAGGTGTGCCCACATGCCCTGCGCTCACGGCGGGTAGCTTGGGCCTCAAGACAGGCGGCGTTGCCAGGGTCAGCACAGGCAGCGGAGAAGCTTGCGGCCCATGCACCGCACACGCTGCACGCGCTACAACCACCGCATCTTTTGGTGGACTGGAGCTGGCATCAGCGCACACCTTGCACCACGACGACGCGCTGCCCGCTGTCGCAGTCGCCGGGCTTGACAATCTGCGAGAGCATAGTTGCGTGCAGACGCCGCCGAGCTGCAGTGCTCCGTGCTCGTCAGAGTTCCAGCGCCTTGCCGAGCGTGTTGCGGCTCTGCAGGACGTTGTGAGCAACATGGAGCGCACCAGCCAGGTGCAGGCCGACCTGCTGCGCCAGGCGCGTGCGGAGGTCAGACGGCTCCGAACGTCACGCCCGCTGGCCATGGACGTGTATGCTCCGACAGCGGCCTGCGAGCGGCGCCCAGGGCTCGCTACCTGCCCACGACTTTGTGAACCCACCTTCGGCAACCTCTTCGGGGGTGCTTCCAGCGCATATGCCACCCCGCCACCTGTTGCAGCTGCGGCTCAAATGCAAATGCCCACAGAGCCTGCGGGCCACAGGATTGGCACACGCACTACGAGTTCACCCACGCCAAGTGTAGAGGAGCAGCAGGGTCTGAAGCACGAGCCCGTCATACTACCGTGTATTGTAGGGGTGGGCCGAAGCAGCGGCGGCGCCGATGAAGCTGCATCGCTGCGCGGCGCAGCGTGCTCCTCCTCCACCGTTGTCATCATTGCTGCCAGCGCCACCGTGAGCTCAGACGGCGCGGCCCACCGCGCCTCAGAGCGGGCAGCGCGGAAGCGACGGTGGCCGCAAGCGATGACAGACCCTGCACCGCCGCCGGCACAGTCACACAGGCAAGAGTCCGTGGGCACAACGCTGCCGGCCGATGCGGGTAGGGCTGCTGAGGCCGGCGCGTCTGCAGGCGTTCACGACTCAGTCGTGCTCTCGGCAGACACGCACGCCAGCGCGGATCCGCTGCTGCAGCTGCTGCTGCAGCATGCCCTGCAGCAGCAGCGGCGGCAGCAGCTGCAGGTGGAGCTGGTGAATCGATTAGCCCCGGCGGCAGGCCCAACCAACTCACCGCACGCCGCATCAGGCAACCTGAACAATCCGTCGCAGCTGCCGCAGCTGCACCCGCACCCGCAGCACCTGGTGGTGCTGCAACACGGCGACAGCGCTGGCGGTACCATTGGTGCCACTGCTGCAAGCACGGCGCAAAGGAGCCCGGGTGGCACCGACGGCGGCAGTCTTGTACATGTCTCGTATCCCTATGGTGTTGGCATGAAAGGACAAGGACAAGCAGACAATGATGCCAACGACTGTCATGCCCCCGTGTACGTGGCGCATGCGTTGTTGCGGAGCCCGGTGTCCCTCGGTGGCGGCCTGTATGCGCAACAAAACCTGGGAGATGGCCTGTCGGCATCGCAGGTGCAGGTGCAGGTGCAGCCAGTACAGCAGCAGCAGCAGCAGCATGCACTGTTACAGGTGCTGATGGGCCAGCATGGCCAGCTACACGTGCTGGGCCTGCACGCAAGCCCTGCTCAGCACCCCGTATAGGCCGCCCGCAACTCCGAACGAACGTTGGGCTGCCCACTGTCAGCTGCTTTTCTGTGCTCGTGGTGCGGGTGCAAGAAGGCACGGGCAGTCATTAGCAGCCCTGCCCACCGCATGCTCCGGCAAAAGCATTGATCAGCGTTGCCCTGCGTACGCATGCATACCATTGAGAGTGTGTTTGCGTGGCACTGCACTGGCAGCCTGTGCGCACCGTTACCTGGAGACATGGCCAAGCTGAGGTGCACCTACCATGATGGAATGTATCATGCATGCGCACGTGGTGTGCGCTGAGGCAGTACGTTGACCACGTCGGGTGGACTCCACTCGGGTGGACTGGGTAGAGTTAGCAACTGTGCCATTCCCAATCATATCATCGGCACTCATAAGTCATAACGCTGCCGCCACTGTCCAACGCGGTACTGGCGCTCATTTGGGCGCTGCATTGCTTATCACTTTATCAGCAGGCAACCATGCAGCCAATAAACTCGCATGGCATTGTGCGTCTAACATCACTGGCTTAATACGTGCTTCGGGTCGATGTGGGCACCTGACGATATCAACTGCCGGCTCCCTTGGTCCACTGTGCGCATGTGCGAAGCCGTTCGTGTTCGTGGAGCCCTTTGGCTGGGCTTTGTAGTTGGCCGGTCTGCATGCGCACCGTGGTGCCTTGCTGGTACAATGGTACTCCGCATGCCTTGCTGTCGTTAGACTGTCAGCCGATAGGCTCGCCACAGGGCGTCACTTGCAGAAGTTTCAGTACTTGGCATCCCGATACTGGTTTCACTTGGGAGGGCTGCGGTTCAGCCCTGGACTTCGCAATAAGTTCAGAAACACGGTGAAAGATACAATCCGTGCCCAGGAGCATGAACACCAACCTCCACAAGACGATGTTGGACCCCTGTGGTTGAGGCTGGGTAAACCGAACGCATATGAATAGGCGGCAAACTGGCAATGCTGTCCGTGGACAGCACCATGCTCCGTGGCAGTGTATGCCTGATCCCATAAGCATCCAATTTTGCGCACCTGTATGCTGCGGATGCCACCTGGGGAGTCATTGCACAACCAGGGCGTGAGCGCCAGGCCGTTGCACCATAATCTTTCAGTCAACACTTGCCTTCCATGGGCAGGACCTCAGCGTTGTCCTGGCTGGTCAGCCTTGGTGAGTGCTGGCTGTCACTACCGCTGGTTGGGGCATGCGGTGGCAGGCAGGGGCGGGGGACACATGGTGAATGTTTGCAGGGTCTGCCTAGCATACAGCACTTACGACATGCGATGCAACCTTGACCATCCTAACCAGCAAGTGTCCCTTGTGCACAATATTTGCATCAGGCGTCACTCCTGCCATCCACCCTCCACTTTCTCCTATGCTGAACGTTTGTTGGGGATCAGAACGGGCAGGGTGTCAAACCTTAGAGACACGACCGCAGTGCATGTGCAAACACATAAGGTCAAGGCGGCCGCACTGAGCCCTGAGCCACTGAGCCTTCCACGCGTTCACTGAGCCCTGAGCCACCCAGCCCTCCACGCGTTCATGAGTCATGACGCAGAACACACCACAGACCGCAGCAGGCAGGTGGCTGACCAGCACCCAGCGGTGCACATAAACCACGCGCGCATAAACCCCGCAGACAAACCAACAACAAGCGACCTGGAGCACCATCACGGCTTGCTGACCCCGGCAAATCACATATGCATGGACACAAATCGCTCGAGCGCAGGCAAATCAGCGGCCTGACAGCCGTGCTGCATTACATGGCATCCGCACGCACAGCTTGCCGTGTATGGCATGAGGAACGTGGAGAGCCCACAAACCTCACGGTTGCACAGCATCACAGCATGCTAGCGTTGCCAGCCGGATGCGGCTGCAATAACGTGATTGCGATGAGCTCTTTGCACACGCTCATTGGCAAATCACACGCAGTGATTAACGTCATGCAGACGCGCTAGCGGTCCGGCATGGCATGTGCCGGCGGCTCAGAAAAGGCCCCCCCCGATCCAGGCCAACGCATGCTGAGCCGCCGCAGGCAAGGACAACAGATTCAGTGTATGTGAAGCAGGCTCGGTCTTTCATGCTTAAGCTGTGCCGTCTGCGCAATGACCAGTGTGTGGGGCGCATGCAGCCACGAGTTCCTGTTCATCAACATGTCTGCGGGTGATGCAGGCATGCAGCTTCCAAAGGCAGGATAAATCGCTCTGCCAGTCGCACACACCACGCACGCACGCATTGCGCGACGCAAACTAAGACAATTCTGCCACCAGCATATCATGTCATGTCCTGCCAAAACTATGTCTGCACTCATCTACCAAGCACGACATGCTGCTGCATGTCCACATGCAACTTTGCCCAGGCCGACGAGTTCATCAGATGATAGCTAATACACACCACCCACAATGCCACCCATAAAAGTTGAGGCCAGGAAATGGGCTATATCAGCAGCATTGAGGTATGAGCACAAAGCGCGCAATAGGCATGCCATGACCCTGCTGCCCACAGCCCCCGGGATGACGAGACGCCACGGCCTGGCCACCCCACGCCGCAACGTTGATCAGTGAAGGCCAGCAGGACAGAGAGGCACAACCACTGACGCCGTACCAGAACGGCGGACAGCAACGATGGTCCACAGTGTGGTGCTGGTTGGGTCACTGCCAGTAACGCAACCCTCCAGCCAAGGCACATCCTTGCCCTGCCAATAGCATGGGCATCCATGCGGCGCATGCACACATGTGCGCACTCACACCACACACATGCCACCATGCTGTGTACATCACAAATGTTGAAAGCATACCCACAAATGCAATGCAAAACACACGTGCGGGCATGGCTAGGCATGCACACGCGCTGTGTTTGCCGTCTATGGAGCTGCACAAGAGCGTGCACAGCGCCAATTTGCCAGAGCCGCCAGCAGAAAATAACCACACGTCCAGGAACCATTGCAACACCAAAGTTGTATGCAGGTTGTATACGTAGCCCCTTGTGCAAGGTATCAAGACACCATGGAATGACAGGTCCACTTCAGGCATCGCGAGCAAGACCATGCATGCACTGCAGGGCCTCCCACCCACTGCAGGGCCTCTCAGACAATGTTCACGGTACCCACATCCTGGTCACATCAAGCCAAGCGAAGGTCAGAACGCACAGCACAGTACAGTGCAGTACTCACACTCTTGCAGTACAGTACGGTACGTGTATAACACACACGAGCTCAGGCTTTCAGCGCCACCGCTTTCAACGTGCGCACGCACACACGCACGCATGCGCATGCGCACACACAGTTTGGGACAACCATCAGACTGCTGTTTCCTATGCTGCAGCAGCCAGTTGGATCAGCCCCGACATCTCACCATCGTCAGGTGCAGTTTCTATCCTCATGCATATGCACACAGCGGCCCCACGGGAAGGGCACTGCATGGCCCCACAGGAACAAACAACTGTGAACACGCACAGCATACACATGCATCATGGCCTGCATGCATGCAGGCCAAAGCATCCACACAGCAATGAGCCACTTCGTTGCACCAGTGCAAGTTCGAACCGGGTATGCCATGCTGACCACCACCCGCAGACCAAATGCCGCCAACCTCCATCAACCACCCACGCAGGGCATGCCTCTGAGCTGGCGTGCAGGCAGCATCGCTTTGTGACACCAGACTCTCTCTTACTCCCTGCACCTCCTGAACCTAAAGAAAGTGTTGCGTGCACACGCACACACGCACACGCACACGCACACACGCACACACGCACACGCACGCATGCACACGCATGCACACGCATGCACTGCAGGACAACCCATCCACTAATGGCCTATCAGGCGACCGGATGCACATCCAGTCAGTCACCCAATGCACACAACATGCCACAAGGGCGGGCTGCATGTTGCAGCGCAATCAGTTTGCAGCACGACCTACCAGTAACGATATCAGGTACATACCCTAGCAATCCAATGCAAGGGCTCGCGAGCCATTTGGCGACTATTATCGGTGCTGCCCGTTCTGGTGAAGTGTGCCGCCCTGTGCAGGCTCTTGCTCAATTGCATGCCCACATACATCCCGGTTGGACAGCCGCAGGGTTTAAGCACAGTTGCGGTAAAAAGAGTATAATAGGGGAGGAGCTGGGCATGCTTAGCTTCCTGCATGAAAGTAGGAAGCTAAGCATGCAATTCGCTCAAATCAGGAAAAAAACTTAAAGAAGGGATACCGTACTGCATGAACCTTGAGCAAGTGTGTAACCAAAACATAGGTCAAGGACGAACACGAGGGCGCGCAACAA